>CAKNXH010082065.1:0-14853 GCA_932178445.1 Andricus quercusramuli
AAATTCATATTTTTTGGTTCCATTTCAGCAAGAGGGGTTCCTTGTTATTGCAGTTCCTAAGGAACCTATAAACCAATCGCTCACAAATCAAAATATAATAGGTTTTTTGGGCAAAGTCTCTATTTAAATTGGATTCCTTTGGAACAGGAAGTATCCTACCAGGATCTCCTTTGGAATTAATTCATAGTTTTTGGTTCGATTTCAGCAAGAGGGGTTCCTTTTTTTTGCAGCTCGTAAGGAACTCACAAACTAATCGCTTGCAAAGCGAAATATAATAGGTTCTCTGGAAAAAGTCTCTATTCAAATTGGGTTCCTTTGGAAACCCCACTTTTTTCTTTGAAATACTTTTTTTCATTCAATTCAAAATCGAATAATTCCACATTTTTCATTTTACACATACCTGTCTGTAAAATGTGAAGAGAAAATAGACTAAAAATGGAACTAGACTGGCAAAAAAACGTTTCTAAGCAGACAAATAAAGATCTTTTGAAAAACTTTCTTTGAAACTAGCAACGTCTGATGTTTTCGTACATTGCATTCAGTACACATTACAGTCTCTTTATACAGAAACTGCTCAGAGAAGCAAGTTCTGAGAGCACCTGGACAGTGTTTTGCTAGTTTGGACAACAGAACAAACACAATATGTGACGCATGTATATATATACACTTAACTCTAAGCTTAAAGGAAGATGCATCCATTGTCAGTTCATAAGAAAAGAGAAAACATTTTTTTCAGGTTTTTGAAATTAAAATAGAAAAAAATTAAAATCCGTTCAAAAACGTCACAATATTTTTAAGACTTTTTCCTTCATCCCAAATCACAAATAGGAACATCACTACCTCTTTTTAGTTAAAAATTTTTCTTCGATTTCATTTAATGAATGCCTAAAATAAAGCAAAAAATATTAAATATAATATTTCAACAGACTTTACAGCCCAGAATGCTAGGTCTCAAAACAGGGGAAATAGGGTGATTTTTCACGAAAATAGGGGAATACATTCTTCTAAATAAATAAATTAGGTGTATTTATCCAAAAGATTGATTTTGAATGAACTAACAAATTAATTTCGGACCAAGCAGGTGGACTTACAAGAAAGTAGTTGAACTTTCTAGCAAAAGAGAGGAATTTTCAATAAATAATTATAGTTATAAACAAATATGTGAACTCTCAAACAGATGGCCAAATTGCAAACAAAAAATATTTAACTTAAACCAAAAATAGTTGCATTTTTCAAAAAATAAATGAATCTTTACAGAAAAAGACGAAAATTTTAGAAGACAGTTACATTTTTAAACAAGAACTTTCTCACCAAAATAGATACATTTTTTATGAAAAGGGACGAATTTACAACGAAATGTATTCATTTTTGAAAAAAGACAAGAATTTTCAAGAAGATCGTAGAATTCTCAACCAAAACAAAGAATTTGAATACAAATAATTAAATCTAAAAAAAATTAAAGCCAAAAAGTTCAATTGATAACAAAATAGTTCAACTTTCAACCAAGTTGTTAAATTTTCAATCAAGAAAGAATAATACGAATTTCAAATCAAATAGTTGATTAAAAAAAAAAAACCTTCAATAAATTCAATATATTAATTTTAAACCGAAACGTGGAAATTCCAAACAAAACGATACATTTTTAACCAGGATTTTTGATTTTTCAACAAAAAAGATGAAACTTTTCACCGAAATAGAATAATTTCCAACCAAACTTCAATTTTCAACTTAAAAGATGAATTATAAACTATGAACTTTAACTTTCTACAAAAAAATACGAATTTTTAACCAAACAGTCTGAATTTCATCAAAAAGGATAAATTTTGAACCGAAAATAGAACGCTTAAATTTTTGGTTTAAAAAAATGTAATTTTTACGAAAAAATAATCTTAAGAAAATAGCTAAGTTTTTAATCAAAGAGATGAATTCTGAACAAAAACTATGAATTTTCAACCAAACAAAAACAAAAAAATTTTTTCCCACAAAAAATTCGATTTTTCAACCAAATAGTTCAAATTTTACCTGAAAAAGATGAATTATCAACCAAAAATTGAATAGCTAAATTTTTTGTAAATTTAATTTTTACTGAAAAATAGATTTTTGAACAAAATGGTAAAGTTGTCAATCAGAGAGTTGTATTCTGAACAAAAATTATGAATCTTTAACCAAAAAAATGAATATTCATGAACGTAGTTTAAATTTAAATCAAGTAGTTGAATTTTCAAACAAAAAATATTCAATAAAATAATTGATTTAAAAAAAATCTGAAAATAGAGGAAAAATTATTCACCATGTTAATATTTTGAGCTAAAAAGATAAATTTTCTACAAAACAGTTGAATTTTCAATAAGAAAATGTTATTTTTAACCAAATAGTTGAATTTTTAACCAAAAAGACGAATTTTCAACAAAACAGTTGAATTTTCGAACAAAAAGGATCACTTTTTTTACAAAAGTTTTTAGGTTTCAATAAAATATGTAGTTAAATATTCAACTAAGCAATAATATTTTCAAAATTTTGGTTGTTGACAAAATACATGAATTTTAAACCAAATAGTTGAATAATCAACTAAAAAAGAGAAATTTCAACCAAAAATGGGATAGTTGAATTTTCATTTAAAAAATAACAATTCGCAATAAAAATATAATGGTGAATGTTTAAATAAAGAACTTCTTATTTTTCATCAAAAACAGTACAATTCGAACCAAAACGAAAGATTTTAAAGAAAATAGTTACATTTTCAGCAGAAAAAAAAAAAAAATCAAACGAGTTTTAGAATTTTGAAGCCCGAAAAACGTTGAACTATGAACTATAAAAAATAAATAAAATGGAATGGTTAGATTTTCAGTTAGAAGAATTAATTAACAATAAAAAATGAACGAATTTTTATCCAAGAATATAGACTTTCAACTAAAATCAGGAATCTTCCAACAACAACAAAAAATGAATTTTTAATAAAGTAGTTAAACCTTCAACAAATAATAAAATTTTCACCAAAACAGATTTTCATTCTGAATCAAAAGCTGGTGAAGTATTGGACAAATTTTTCAAAGCTGGCTTGAAAAATTTTTTTGAACATAAAAATTGATAGAAAACTTGATAAAGAAAAAGCGCTACCCTTAGGGCGTACGTTCCTTCAACATTCACGAATTTTCAACCCAGCAGATTATTTTTCTACCAAAAAAGATGATTTTTGAACGACCTAGTTCAAATTTTGTTAAACGATGTTAAATTTTCAACCAAAACAGATGAAAGAAAAAAATCTACAACGCCCTCGGTCTTTGTATTTCCCCAGCATTTGTGCAGAGACCTTTTAATATTAAAGGCCAAGGCATCGACAACTGTAATTTGGTGATTGTGAATTCTCTTTTGTTAAAGCTCCTTCGGCTTTAACGAACACATTCCCACCACGTATCTCGTATCATGATTAATTCAATATTTTTTCCTGATTATGCATTTTATTTCATCCTCAGCTACCGTGAAAATGTTACATCATTTTAATAAATGTATATTTTTACAATTCATAATAAGCATTGATATTAAAAACAGTCGTATTTTTCTCGTCTTGTTTTTATAATTGAAAAAAGTGCGCATCTTATAAAAAAATTTTGTTATTATGCATTTTATTGCAACTTGTGTCCTTTTTCCATCAATTTAATTTGTTTATTTTCAATGTTATTTTTTACTTTTATTTTGAATGTATTTTCGTAACAAAAGTTTATAACAAATTTGTGGATCTTTTTTGGTTGAATAACTTTTTTTTTGTTTATCTTTTTCCGTACCTTGCGTCGTTTTTCCAAAGAAAATTTTTTATTGTTAATGTTATTTTTCACGATTGAAACAAAAACTACGCATCCTATCAAAAAATGATCAGCGAAAAATTTGTAGCCCTTTTCTGAGTGAACAACTTTCGTCTGTTATTTTTTTCATGGTTGGTGTCGTTTGTCCAAAAATTTAATTTATTTTATTCTCAAATCAGTGTTTTACATATGAAACAAAAACTACGGGTTCCATCAAAAAATGATTAACAACAAATTTGTAGATCTTTTTTGGGTCCCCATTTTTTTCAATTCAAATTTTTCCCTATCTCGTATAGTTTGACCACAAAATGGAATTTTTGAATTTTCAACCAAACAAAAAAAAAAATTTCCCAAAAAAAATGCGATTTTTCAAACAAATAGTTCAAACTTTACCTGAAAAAGATGAATTATCAACCAAAAATTGAATAGCTAAATTTTTTGTAAATTTAATTTTTACTGAAAAATAGATTTTTCAATAAAATAGTAAAGTTCTCAACCAAACAGTTGTATTATGAACAAAAATTATGAATCTTCAACCAAAAAAATGAATATTCATCAACGTAGTTTAATTTTAAATCAAGTACTTGAATTCATATAATAATATTGTAGGCTGTTCGAAAAGAAACATTGGTTCCTGCAAACTGCAGACACACAGACAGGCATACAAACAGACAGACGGACTAACAGACTAACAGACAGACACACAGACAGACAGACAGACTCCCAGACAGACAGACTAACGGCGAGACAAACAGACAGACTAACATACATACATACTAACAGACAGACAGACTCACAGACAGACACACACACAGACAGACTCACAGACAGACAAACAGACAGACAGATTAACAGAGAGACAAACAGACAGACTAACATACATACATACTAACAGACAGACAGACAGACTAACAGACAGACATTTTGTGAAAACCTGTTTTTCTTGGGTTCAGGGGGTCTCAAAACGTGGACATTTGAAAAGAACGGGGGGGGGGCCCACACAAATCTAATACCTTCTCATTATAGGATGAGAATATGAAAAGTTTGTTGAAAAGCGGTATGGGGGGACGAGGAATTTTGTTTTAAAAATGGGGATAAGAGAGGAATAAGGGAAAGAGTGTGAGATTTAGTGGAAAGTCAAGAAAGTTGGAGTTTTGTTTTTGAATAATGAACGTAAAATATGGCGTTAATCGAGACAATTAGATACAAGTTTCGCGAAACGCCTTGAGTCACACGAACTACGAAGGAGGCAGGAGACGAAGATGCCAAGGTGGCGGAGATAATTTCCCGACATTAAAAATGATATCAGAGGAAAACGCCGCAGGACAAGAGATGAAATGAAGGAAGTAAAAGGGAGGTAGGGAGGGGGGAGGGAGAAAAGTTGGTGTATAAACAGAAGTTGCCTAAGTACATTACAAACTGTAATGGCGAATCGGAGGTGCTTGGCGCTTGGTTTGCAGCGAAGGTGGGCTCTTGAACCGCCCGGAGAAAGCAACCCCCGACATTTATTATGCTATATTGTTACAAGGAAATTGCATTTTTCTAAGTGGCGCCAGAGGGAGAGGCGTAAAGGGCACCTCTCGTACCTCGCGGCCTTGCCAATTTTCTGGGGACCCAACGGGGAAAGGGGTTGTTCCACTCAATTAGAAAGTATATATCTCACTAGAATAGTTCATTCTTCGATCGCTTGCGAATAAATTTCTTCTGTCCTTTCTTTTCTTATTATCTCACTTCTCTTCTACCATCATCACCTAAAACCTTTAACACATTCTTTTCCGGCTTCCTCTATCTTTAATTCCTCTCCTAAATCTTTCCCACACATGCTCCCATGTTTCTTCTTCCCATTCACAGATTCTGCACTTTCTTTTTTCCTTCTTTCCCCTATACATCCCTTCTTTTCCCAATACATCCCTTCTTTTGCCTCGTTTCCCAGTATAATTCTTGCTATTCTAGTCCATCTTCTCTCTCATCATCCCTTTTAAAAATATTTTGTTACTCCTTCCTCTTTATCATCCAACGGAATCCAACGGATGAATGAAAACCTTGGATTTGACCTTGAACCTTGATTTCAAGGTCATTTTGAGGTGAGCCTTGTTTTTTAAAAATGGAAAACCTTATTTTTGGTACCGGAATCGAAAAGAGCAGGAAATGTTACGTTCAGTTATTTGTTTAGGTCTAGGGTTTAGCTCTACAAGTTAAGGTGACCTCTACAGGTAAAATAAAGGTTAAAGTACGCTTTTATATGACCTCGTTTATATGACCTTTATATATTCTTATATGACTCTTGCAGAATTAGTCGAAACAATTAACCATGGTCATACTCTGGGTAGCTTTCAACGAGGAATCCAACGGTGACCTTGGATTTGACCTTGAACCCCATTTTCAAGGTAATTTTCAGATCACGATCGTTTTATTCACACCGTTGGATTCCTCGCTCAAACTTACCCAGGGTTACCTTGGTTGATTTTTTTCACTGATTTTCTCGAGATACCTACGAGATCCTATGACAGCGTACTTAGACCTTTATTTGACCTGTAGAGGTCACGTTAACCATTGACCTAAACACATACCCAAACGTGAAATTTCCCGCTCTTTTCGATTCTAGCACTAAAAATAGGGGTTCCCATTAAAAAACAAAGTTGACCTCAAAATGACCTTGAAAATGAGGTTCAAGTTCAAATGAAGAGATTTCAAGGGGGTTTCATTCTTTTTTGCCACCCTGTATTGTGATTTCTCGAGTATTTTCAAATCCTGGATGAAAATTCCCTGACAATTCCATTTTTTTTCTGGTATATTTTTTCACACGACGGAGCCATTATTATATTTCGCATTATTTAAAATGATCTTTTAATAATTAAATAATTAAATAATATTAAAAACGTAGCAATTAATTTCTTGAATTTGTCTCTAAAGTACCGAATAAATTAATTTGAACTTAGAAAGATCAATTTTCAAACAAATAGTTTAATTATGAACTAAAAAAATCACTTTTCAACCAAAAATGGAATATTTAAATTTGCAGTAAAAGTAATTAATTTTCAACCAAAAAGAAAAAATTTTCAACCAAAGTTATGAATTTTCAATTAGAATTATGAATTTTTTGCAAAAGAGTTCAACGTCTAACCAAGTTGTTTTAGTTTTTACCAAAAAAATCAATTTTCGAATAAAGTGATGAATAGTTCACTGGAATACTTGAATTTTCAACAAAAAAGATTAATTCTCAAACAAGAAAAATAATTTTCTATAAAAAAGACCATTTTTTCAACAAGATACATGAATCTTTATTGAAATAGTTGAATTTAGAACTAGAAAAGATCAACTTTCAACCATAAGTGGAATACATAGATTATCAGTGAAAAAAAATTAATTTTTAATAAAAAAAAAGAATTTTCAACGAAATAGTTAAATTTTCAATGTGATGACTTTTCAAAATTAAATGATAAATATTTGATCAGAATAGTTAAATTTCAAACCAAAAATATGAATTTTCAACTAGAATTATAAATCTTTGACTGCAGCAGTTGATTTTTTTTTCAAGCAGAGAGATTAATTTTCAAATAAAATGATAGAATATTCAATTGAAATAGTTACATTTTTAATTTTTTTTAAATAATTTAAAAAATAACTGATAAAAAGTTACATTTTGAAACAAAGTGATGAATTTTCAACTAAAATTATGAATTTTAAACTCAAATAGTAGAATTTTCAGCAAAAAGATAAATTTTTTAATAAAGTGATGAATATAACCAAAGAAATGAATTTTGAATTAAAATGATAAACCTTTAAACAAAAAAATTAATTTTTAACAAAAAAAAAAAAATTAAAAAAAATGATTTTTCTGTCAAGAGGGAGAAAATATTGCAAACATAGTGGTGAATTTTCAACGAAACACATTAATTTTCAACCAAAATTCTTTGAAAATCCTGCATAAGTAAGAAATATTTTTCACTTTTGAAAATTTGAGAACTCTTCAAAAATGTACATTGTCTTTTCAGTGATTTGAAATCTTGTCACGTTTTAAATGCGTTGGAATCTTTTCAAAACTTCTAAATCTATTTCAAACTTACTGGATTATTTTTCAAATTAATAATTGTTTAATTATCATCCATTAATCAACATTTTTTGCAACTTTGTAAATATTCTCATAAAGCTAATTTTTCAAAATAAAAAATCATTCAGATTTTCCCAGAAAACTTAAGAATTTTATTTTATTTTCTTAAAACCTTCAAAAATCCTTAAAAAGCTTCAAAATTTTATTTCGAAATCTTCAAAAATGTAAATTTAGTTTTCTGTTTTTCGAAATCTTTTCCAATTTCAAATTAGATTTGGATTTTCTCAAAACTTGTAAATATCTCTTAAACTAACTCAATTTTTTTCAAATTTATAATGGTTCAATTGTTATTTATGCATCAAAATTCAATAATTTCACTTAGATTAATTAAAAATTTGTTCAATAGAACAATTAAAATTGTAACGTTCAAAGTTTAAATTTTACACACTGAAGAAATGTTAACGATTCAAGACTTTCTATTTGATTTATAATTGCTCATTTTAAATGAAAAGTGAAATATTGCTAAATATTCGAAAAAAATGTCTTCCTTAATTGAAAATTTTCAAATTAAATTGTTAGAAATTGAATATTTTAGATTGAACAATATTTGAATTATTGAATTCCATTATCATTATTGAAAATTGAACAATAACTTTATTTTACAGAAAGATTCTGAATCTGTTCAAAATTAAGCAAATTACAAATTTTAACGTTAAAAATATAAATATTTTTATTTGAAAGCTTCACTAGTCAAATAAATGTAAACGTTCGATTAGAACTTTATAAACTATTCTTTTTTTAAATAATTTTAAATTAATAGATCCATCATTAAACGCTCTTATTCAAATTCAAATCCTATTAAAATATTGTTTAAATTTAAAATAGTACATTTTTAACCATTTAATTTGAATTTTTTTCAAATAAGGATGACATTTTTTGAAATATTTAGTAATATTTTACTTTTTTATTTAAATAAAATATTAATAATTAAACAATTTTAAACTGAAATATTTAGAATAGAAAGCCCAAAATCGTTAATATTTCAGAGTGTAAAATTTAAACTTTGAACGTTAAAATTTGAATTGTCTTATGCGACAAATTTTTAATAAATGTAAGTGAAATTATTCAATTTTGATGCATAAATAACAATTGAACAATGAAGAATTTGTAAAAATGAGTTAGTTCAAGAGGAAAGTTTTGAGAAAATCCAAACTTAATTTAAAACTGGAAAATATTTTGAAAAATAAAAAACCAAATTTGTTTTTTTTTTAGGTTACAAAATAAAATTTTGAAACTTTTCAAGGATCTTCAAAGGTCTGAAGAAAATAAAAAAATTCCCATATTTGCTGGGAAAATTTGATATGATTTTTTAATTTGAAAAATTAATTTTAAGATAATATTTAGAAAGATTTAAAACAAACTTTTTGAATTAATAAATGACAATTGAACAATTATCAATTCGAAATAATCGAGCAAATTTAATCTTTCAAATGAATGAAGAATTTGTATAAAAATTGCTAGAAAAGCTAATAATAATTTTGCCAAAGAAGAATCTGGATGATTTTAAGATAATTTTTTTTCTACTTTTGCACGATTTTTAAAAAATTGTAGGAAAAATTCGAGTTCCAAGATAATAATATTATTATTAGATTCCTGGAGATTTTATAAATTATTTTTTGAAAGAACATTTTTAAGAGGATATTAAAAAAGTCTTTGGAACAAATTTAAATGTATAAATTAATGTTTCTAGCTGAAAATTGCTTAAAATGATATAATTTTGAAAATTTATAAATTGAAAGCATAACATTTAAAATTTTGCAATTTAACGGCTTTTAATTAAAAAGTTTTCAGTTGGAAAGTGTTAGAAGCTTCCATTTTATACGCGTAAATTATAGAGCGTTTGAATCAACATTTTCTAAGCTTTAATTATAAAATTTTAAAATTCAAATGTATGTATTTCTCTTTGAGTGTGTTGACTTACGGTTCAGTTTTTATAACATCAAGTGCATTTTTTTTTATTTTCTAGAGTTCGAACTTTTTAATGTCAATGACCGTGAATAATTCTTTCTCTATGGTTGTTTTTATTCAACAATTATTATATATTATATACAAAAATTATTGTTTTTATGACCTCAAACACCCAAATTAAAAACATGTAAAATCCTGTAATTTTCTGTACCTTTCAGATTTTTACAACAAAGTAAAAAAAATATTATCGGTGAGTGGGGGTGAGTAGGGGAGTTACACTAAGTAAGGGGTTAAAGAAGGTAGAGAAAAGAATTATGGAAGGGTAGGGGAAGTAGGCGAAAGATGGTTCAGTAGAGAAAGACAAGTATGGTACGGCCGAAATTTGAACGACTTCGTAGATCAAACCCTTTTTTGTAGGCGCAGGGAACCTAATTTAAATACTTTTTTTTATTAAGCCAAAAATAAATTCCTGATGAGGAAAATCGTTGTAAATTAATGAAAAATGTTGATTGGAAAAATTTTGGATTTCTTAAATGGATTCGAGGAGAGGTTCGGGAAATTTGGGAATTCTTACCAAGTATTTTGCGAATATTCCTCAGAGCTTTTTTTATAAGTTCAACGTAAAAGCATTATTTAGATTCGTGAAAAGCATTTCGCAAACTCGAACCTATCGTTTCTTTTGGGGGAGTCTAGTGGCGGCATACTGCACGATCGTAAACACTTTACATATTTCCCTGTTCAGAACCCCACCTTCTCCATTCTCTCTCTTCTCCACTCATCTGCCTATACACCAACCCTTTGCAATTAACTAAAATCGATTTTATAATGGACTGCGATAAAAAACCTGCTCGTACTTTTCGTGCACGAGTATGTGGAAGATATTTCACAATTATTTGCATTCCCCCTGCCCTTGCTTCGCGAAATTTCGATGTCTTGACGAACTTAATCAGCGAGTGTATGAAAAAAATTGCAAAAAAATGGGTAAAGTTTACGGAAATAACTAATCTTAGATGGAGAAAGTGAGAAAACATGTTTTTCTTGTCAAAATATAATATAAAAAAAATTAAGAATTCAAAATTAAATCAAAATCAAATTCAAAATAACAAGAGTCCAAAGATCAAATTCGGACAACCACCATAAAATGCTTCTACTGTAATTTGAAAAAAAAAAAATTTTTGGAAAAAAAAATTTTTCTTTGGACAAAAATAAAAATGAGAAGGCGAAGGGAATTTAGTTAGTTGCCTTCTCATCTTTCTTTCCTTGTTTTCATTTTTGTCCAAAGAAAAAAAATTCTTTTTAAGAATTTTTTTTTATTATTACAATAGGAGCATTTTATGGTGGATGTCCAAATTTGCTCTTTGGATTCTTGTTTTTATTTTCAGGAATTCTATACAATAACTTGAGTATTGGACGTTAAATAGGATTTTTAATTTGATTTTAATCTAATTTTAAATTCTTGAATTTTTTTTTATATAATATCTTGACGAGAAAAAAAATGTTTCCTTACTTTCTCCATCTAAGATTATTTATTTCCATGAACATTATCGAATTAAAAAAAAAAAAAATTTCCATACACTCGCTGATGAATTTCGTCAAGACGTGGAAATTTCGCGAAGCAAGGGCAGGGGGTAAATAATTGTGATTTTTTTTCAATTACAATAGGAGCATTTTATGGTGGTTGTCCAAATTGGCTCGTTGAATTCTTGTTTTAATTTTCAGGAATTCTATGCATTAAAATATAATATTTTCAAAAATGGCGAAAAACGCACTTTTTCAAATTGTTCCTGAAATTGCTGAAAAAAATGTTATATTTTTTTTAATAAATTAAGAGGACACGTACATATTGTTGAGCTTCAAACTTGCCCAATGACGAGATATATATTTTTTTTTAAATTTGATCTTATTGTAGCAAAGAAACTTTTCAGTGCTTTTTTTCATTAATTTTTTCATTAATTTTCAAATATGAAGAATAATTTTTTACCACAAAGGCGAATTTTCAGCTAAGTGGTTCAACAAAAAAGATTAAACCTTAACCAATGAGATTAAATTATCACTACTATTTGTTAAATTTTCAAACCAACAAGACAAATTAAAAAAAAACAGTTAAATTTTCAACAAAATGGTTACATTTTTAATCAAAGAGAAACATTTCCGATTAAAATGATAAATATTCAAATGAAAAAGTGAATTTTTAAACAAATAAGAATTTTCAACCAAATATTTGAATTTGCAACCTACAAAGATGAATTTTCTACCATATGTGGTCGAATTTTAAAACATAAAAAATTACACTTAAGCCAGAACCAGTTACATTTTCAATAAAACAGATGAATTTTCAACAAAGCAATTGGGTTCTTAATTTTTAAATTAAAAAAAAAGAATTTTCAACCATGAGAAATTTTGTAGTCAGAAAAAATATTTTAGCCTAATTGTTGAATTTCCAGGCCAAAAAGACGAATTTTCTAAAAAGCAGTTCAATTTTAAAAAACTTGCATTTTTAAATGAAAAAAGGTACATTTCCAACAAAAAATGAATTATTTAATTTTGATGAAAGAAAATTAATTTTCAAACAGAAGAAAATGAATTTTCAACAAAAGAGAGGAATTATTAATTAAAATGATGAATCTTTCAACAACAAAAATTGTTTGAACAAGTAATTAAATTTTCAACTTGTAAATATGAACCTTTTACAAAGTGTTCGAATATTAAGATAAGAAAGATTAAACTTCAACCAAAAAAGATGTCTTCTTAACAAAATAGTTAAATTTTTAACAATATAGTGCAAAGTAGAATTTTCAACAAATAAATTCATTTTCAACGAAGAAAGATGAAATTTCTACCAATAAGGATGAATTTTCCATCCAAAAGTACGAATTTTCTATTCAAAAAGACGAATTTTCAAGAAAATAGTATAATTTCGGACGAAAATATGACTTCAGAAAAATAGTTGAATTTTCAACAAAATACTATAATTTTTGACTAAAAAAATAAGATTCTGTTAGTTCTGTTTGCACTTTAGCAAAAAAAAACAAAAAAAAAACGAGAAAATGGGGAAGCTTCTAGAAAAGAGATGCAAAAAGATTAATTATTTTAAAAAGGGTGGAAGTGGGGAATAGGGGAAAGAGCGCGAAGTATCTTCTTTTTAAAAATGCAGTGTTTCACCTAAGAATTGTAATTTTTTTTTTAATTCCCTATTCCAAGCTAGAAGTATTTTTTTCACAAATTCCTGCTCAAACTCAGAACTAGACTAATAAAATTCAATTAATAATTGATTAATATATATGGAATGATAGGATGAATATGAATTTTTAATTTTTTTGAATGATACATTTTAATAATAAATAATAATATTAAGTAATAATAATAAAATTTCAATTGAATTTATTATATAAAAATGATATCAGAGAAGGACGCCGCAGGACAAGAAATGAACTGTAGAAAGTAAAAGGATGATTTTTTATATTTATATTTTTTTCTGACAAGGTCAAATTCAAGGTCACCGTTGGATACCTCGTTGGAAGTTGAAAAAATTTTCATTCAATTTATATTTTCAGAATTTTTAATTAATAATTGATAACTTACACTGAATCAAATTCCCGGCATTGCCTGGTTTACCCGAATTCCCGATTTTCCCGATTTTCCCGATTGTCGGATTTCCCGATTTCCCGGTCAGGCAGACACCATGGTGATCGCGAATTCACTTTTGATTAACTCCCATGAGGGTTTGCGATAATGAGTCGAGAAAAATTACTGAATGGGCGAGGAACAATAACGGAAGTAAAGCGACGACAATAATTCCCTTAATTCTCAAATGGAGCTGAGTTGGGATGAAACTCCATCCACTTTCTGACTGTGGTGAAAAAAGGAGTATTGTAAAAAGTTAAAAAAAAAAATTCGTCCTCGGCTGTTGTAAAGTTTAGATGGCTGGTTCATTAAGGGAGAATGGTCGGTAAGAGCTGGAAGAGAAGGCGGAATGTGGCAGCTACTGAAATCCCAGGGGGTGTAATTGGCTTGAGGGTTAGGAAGCGTCGAAATAACATCAAGACGCGATTTTGCATAGACGTTGCATGTGTACGTGCTCTGTATGTCAGAAACCTGAAAAGGAGAGCGAGGCTCTCTGGAAGCTGGAAGGATATTTTTTAATTTTCATACAGCACGACCCAAGAGTCTAATTTCTGATTTTTCCAAATTTTCGTGATTCAAATTCAAGTCCTCCCAAAATTTAGGAAAATAGTGATAAAAATTTCAAAGTCAACCAAAATGAACTCTGAAATCTCCTCTTTAAAATGAGCCCAAGAAAGTGCAGAAATGTTTATTGGTTCTCGAATTATCATAAGAAATGTATAGAAATCACTCGGTCTATAAACGGGAAAGTAGTAAGGCATGACTATGGACAGACTATCCCAACTCTTCTTCCACTATCAACTAGATCGATTTTGTCTTGGTGAAAATACTAATAATTGACAGAATCGGTCAAGTTAATAGTGGGAGAAGGGCGGGGGTAATCTGTCCGTAGTGGAGCCTCACTACTTGAGAAATAGGGAGTAATGCAGTCGCCACAGTCTTGCGTATGGCTCTACATTTTTTATGATAATTCGAGAACCAGTAAACATTTTTACAATTTCCTGGGCTTATTTTGAAGGGGAGATTCCAATGCTTATTATTCATGGCGTTGAAATTGTTGCCACCATTTTCTTAGATTTTGACAGGAGTTTAAACTGAATCAAGCAAATTGGCTTCAAAGTAACCTCTATAAAATGAGCCCGAGAAAGTGCAGAAATGTCTACTGGTTCTCGAATTATCATAAAAAATGTAGGAAAATCACTCGGTCTATACACAGGAAAGTAGTAAGGTCCGAGTGTGCCACACTGCCCCAATCCTTCTTCCACTATCAACTAGACCGATTTTGTCTCGGTGAAAATACTAATAATTGACAGAATCGGTCAAGCTAATAGTGGGAGAAGGGTGGGGGTAGTCTGTCCATAGTGTGCCTCACTACTTGGGAAGTAGAAAGTAATGGAGTCGCCACAGTTT
>CAKNXH010082066.1:0-15135 GCA_932178445.1 Andricus quercusramuli
AAATTCATATTTTTTGGTTCCATTTCAGCAAGAGGGGTTCCTTGTTATTGCAGTTCCTAAGGAACCTATAAACCAATCGCTCACAAATCAAAATATAATAGGTTTTTTGGGCAAAGTCTCTATTTAAATTGGATTCCTTTGGAACAGGAAGTATCCTACCAGGATCTCCTTTGGAATTAATTCATAGTTTTTGGTTCGATTTCAGCAAGAGGGGTTCCTTTTTTTTGCAGCTCGTAAGGAACTCACAAACTAATCGCTTGCAAAGCGAAATATAATAGGTTCTCTGGAAAAAGTCTCTATTCAAATTGGGTTCCTTTGGAAACCCCACTTTTTTCTTTGAAATACTTTTTTTTCATTCAATTCAAAATCGAATAATTCCACATTTTTCATTTTACACATACCTGTCTGTAAAATGTGAAGAGAAAATAGACTAAAAATGGAACTAGACTGGCAAAAAAACGTTTCTAAGCAGACAAATAAAGATCTTTTGAAAAACTTTCTTTGAAACTAGCAACGTCTGATGTTTTCGTACATTGCATTCAGTACACATTACAGTCTCTTTATACAGAAACTGCTCAGAGAAGCAAGTTCTGAGAGCACCTGGACAGTGTTTTGCTAGTTTGGACAACAGAACAAACACAATATGTGACGCATGTATATATATACACTTAACTCTAAGCTTAAAGGAAGATGCATCCATTGTCAGTTCATAAGAAAAGAGAAAACATTTTTTTCAGGTTTTTGAAATTAAAATAGAAAAAAATTAAAATCCGTTCAAAAACGTCACAATATTTTTAAGACTTTTTCCTTCATCCCAAATCACAAATAGGAACATCACTACCTCTTTTTAGTTAAAAATTTTTCTTCGATTTCATTTAATGAATGCCTAAAATAAAGCAAAAAATATTAAATATAATATTTCAACAGACTTTACAGCCCAGAATGCTAGGTCTCAAAACAGGGGAAATAGGGTGATTTTTCACGAAAATAGGGGAATACATTCTTCTAAATAAATAAATTAGGTGTATTTATCCAAAAGATTGATTTTGAATGAACTAACAAATTAATTTCGGACCAAGCAGGTGGACTTACAAGAAAGTAGTTGAACTTTCTAGCAAAAGAGAGGAATTTTCAATAAATAATTATAGTTATAAACAAATATGTGAACTCTCAAACAGATGGCCAAATTGCAAACAAAAAATATTTAACTTAAACCAAAAATAGTTGCATTTTTCAAAAAATAAATGAATCTTTACAGAAAAAGACGAAAATTTTAGAAGACAGTTACATTTTTAAACAAGAACTTTCTCACCAAAATAGATACATTTTTTATGAAAAGGGACGAATTTACAACGAAATGTATTCATTTTTGAAAAAAGACAAGAATTTTCAAGAAGATCGTAGAATTCTCAACCAAAACAAAGAATTTGAATACAAATAATTAAATCTAAAAAAAATTAAAGCCAAAAAGTTCAATTGATAACAAAATAGTTCAACTTTCAACCAAGTTGTTAAATTTTCAATCAAGAAAGAATAATACGAATTTCAAATCAAATAGTTGATTAAAAAAAAAAAACCTTCAATAAATTCAATATATTAATTTTAAACCGAAACGTGGAAATTCCAAACAAAACGATACATTTTTAACCAGGATTTTTGATTTTTCAACAAAAAAGATGAAACTTTTCACCGAAATAGAATAATTTCCAACCAAACTTCAATTTTCAACTTAAAAGATGAATTATAAACTATGAACTTTAACTTTCTACAAAAAAATACGAATTTTTAACCAAACAGTCTGAATTTCATCAAAAAGGATAAATTTTGAACCGAAAATAGAACGCTTAAATTTTTGGTTTAAAAAAATGTAATTTTTACGAAAAAATAATCTTAAGAAAATAGCTAAGTTTTTAATCAAAGAGATGAATTCTGAACAAAAACTATGAATTTTCAACCAAACAAAAACAAAAAAATTTTTTCCCACAAAAAATTCGATTTTTCAACCAAATAGTTCAAATTTTACCTGAAAAAGATGAATTATCAACCAAAAATTGAATAGCTAAATTTTTTGTAAATTTAATTTTTACTGAAAAATAGATTTTTGAACAAAATGGTAAAGTTGTCAATCAGAGAGTTGTATTCTGAACAAAAATTATGAATCTTTAACCAAAAAAATGAATATTCATGAACGTAGTTTAAATTTAAATCAAGTAGTTGAATTTTCAAACAAAAAATATTCAATAAAATAATTGATTTAAAAAAAATCTGAAAATAGAGGAAAAATTATTCACCATGTTAATATTTTGAGCTAAAAAGATAAATTTTCTACAAAACAGTTGAATTTTCAATAAGAAAATGTTATTTTTAACCAAATAGTTGAATTTTTAACCAAAAAGACGAATTTTCAACAAAACAGTTGAATTTTCGAACAAAAAGGATCACTTTTTTTACAAAAGTTTTTAGGTTTCAATAAAATATGTAGTTAAATATTCAACTAAGCAATAATATTTTCAAAATTTTGGTTGTTGACAAAATACATGAATTTTAAACCAAATAGTTGAATAATCAACTAAAAAAGAGAAATTTCAACCAAAAATGGGATAGTTGAATTTTCATTTAAAAAATAACAATTCGCAATAAAAATATAATGGTGAATGTTTAAATAAAGAACTTCTTATTTTTCATCAAAAACAGTACAATTCGAACCAAAACGAAAGATTTTAAAGAAAATAGTTACATTTTCAGCAGAAAAAAAAAAAAAATCAAACGAGTTTTAGAATTTTGAAGCCCGAAAAACGTTGAACTATGAACTATAAAAAATAAATAAAATGGAATGGTTAGATTTTCAGTTAGAAGAATTAATTAACAATAAAAAATGAACGAATTTTTATCCAAGAATATAGACTTTCAACTAAAATCAGGAATCTTCCAACAACAACAAAAAATGAATTTTTAATAAAGTAGTTAAACCTTCAACAAATAATAAAATTTTCACCAAAACAGATTTTCATTCTGAATCAAAAGCTGGTGAAGTATTGGACAAATTTTTCAAAGCTGGCTTGAAAAATTTTTTTGAACATAAAAATTGATAGAAATCTTGATAAAGAAAAAGCGCTACCCTTAGGGCGTACGTTCCTTCAACATTCACGAATTTTCAACCCAGCAGATTATTTTTCTACCAAAAAAGATGATTTTTGAACGACCTAGTTCAAATTTTGTTAAACGATGTTAAATTTTCAACCAAAACAGATGAAAGAAAAAAATCTACAACGCCCTCGGTCTTTGTATTTCCCCAGCATTTGTGCAGAGACCTTTTAATATTAAAGGCCAAGGCATCGACAACTGTAATTTGGTGATTGTGAATTCTCTTTTGTTAAAGCTCCTTCGGCTTTAACGAACACATTCCCACCACGTATCTCGTATCATGATTAATTCAATATTTTTTCCTGATTATGCATTTTATTTCATCCTCAGCTACCGTGAAAATGTTACATCATTTTAATAAATGTATATTTTTACAATTCATAATAAGCATTGATATTAAAAACAGTCGTATTTTTCTCGTCTTGTTTTTATAATTGAAAAAAGTGCGCATCTTATAAAAAAATTTTGTTATTATGCATTTTATTGCAACTTGTGTCCTTTTTCCATCAATTTAATTTGTTTATTTTCAATGTTATTTTTTACTTTTATTTTGAATGTATTTTCGTAACAAAAGTTTATAACAAATTTGTGGATCTTTTTTGGTTGAATAACTTTTTTTTGTTTATCTTTTTCCGTACCTTGCGTCGTTTTTCCAAAGAAAATTTTTTATTGTTAATGTTATTTTTCACGATTGAAACAAAAACTACGCATCCTATCAAAAAATGATCAGCGAAAAATTTGTAGCCCTTTTCTGAGTGAACAACTTTCGTCTGTTATTTTTTTCATGGTTGGTGTCGTTTGTCCAAAAATTTAATTTATTTTATTCTCAAATCAGTGTTTTACATATGAAACAAAAACTACGGGTTCCATCAAAAAATGATTAACAACAAATTTGTAGATCTTTTTTGGGTCCCCATTTTTTTCAATTCAAATTTTTCCCTATCTCGTATAGTTTGACCACAAAATGGAATTTTTGAATTTTCAACCAAACAAAAAAAAAAAAATTTCCCAAAAAAATGCGATTTTTCAAACAAATAGTTCAAACTTTACCTGAAAAAGATGAATTATCAACCAAAAATTGAATAGCTAAATTTTTTGTAAATTTAATTTTTACTGAAAAATAGATTTTTCAATAAAATAGTAAAGTTCTCAACCAAACAGTTGTATTATGAACAAAAATTATGAATCTTCAACCAAAAAAATGAATATTCATCAACGTAGTTTAATTTTAAATCAAGTACTTGAATTCATATAATAATATTGTAGGCTGTTCGAAAAGAAACATTGGTTCCTGCAAACTGCAGACACACAGACAGACATACAAACAGACAGACGGACTAACAGACTAACAGACAGACAAAACAGACAGACACACAGACAGACAGACAGACTCCCAGACAGACAGACTAACGGCGAGACAAACAGACAGACTAACATAAATACATACTAACAGACAGACAGACTCCCAGACAGACAGACTAACGGCGAGACAAACAGACAGACTAACATACATACATACTAACAGACAGACAGACTCACAGACAGACACACAGACAGACTCACAGACAGACAGACTAACAGACTAACAGATAGACAAAACAGACAGACAAAACAGACATACAGACTCACAGACAGGCAAACAGACAGACAGATTAACAGAGAGACAAACAGACAGACTAACATATATACATACTAACAGACAGACAGACAGACAGACTAAAAGACAGACATTTTGTGAAAACCTGTTTTTCTTGGGTTCAGGGGGTCTCAAAACGTGGACATTTGAAAAGAACGGGGGGGGGGCCCACACAAATCTAATACCTTCTCATTATAGGATGAGAATATGAAAAGTTTGTTGAAAAGCGGTATGGGGAAAAGAGGAATTTTGTTTTAAAAATGGGGATAAGAGAGGAATAAGGGAAAGAGTGTGAGATTTAGTGGAAAGTCAAGAAAGTTGGAGTTTTGTTTTTGAATAATGAACGTAAAATATGGCGTTAATCGAGACAATTAGATACAAGTTTCGCGAAACGCCTTGAGTCACACGAACTACGAAGGAGGCAGGAGACGAAGATGCCAAGGTGGCGGAGATAATTTCCCGACATTAAAAATGATATCAGAGGAAAACGCCGCAGGACAAGAGATGAAATGAAGGAAGTAAAAGGGAGGTAGGGAGGGGGGAGGGAGAAAAGTTGGTGTATAAACAGAAGTTGCCTAAGTACATTACAAACTGTAATGGCGAATCGGAGGTGCTTGGCGCTTGGTTTGCAGCGAAGGTGGGCTCTTGAACCGCCCGGAGAAAGCAACCCCCGACATTTATTATGCTATATTGTTACAAGGAAATTGCATTTTTCTAAGTGGCGCCAGAGGGAGAGGCGTAAAGGGCACCTCTCGTACCTCGCGGCCTTGCCAATTTTCTGGGGACCCAACGGGGAAAGGGGTTGTTCCACTCAATTAGAAAGTATATATCTCACTAGAATAGTTCATTCTTCGATCGCTTGCGAATAAATTTCTTCTGTCCTTTCTTTTCTTATTATCTCACTTCTCTTCTACCATCATCACCTAAAACCTTTAACACATTCTTTTCCGGCTTCCTCTATCTTTAATTCCTCTCCTAAATCTTTCCCACACATGCTCCCATGTTTCTTCTTCCCATTCACAGATTCTGCACTTTCTTTTTTCCTTCTTTCCCCTATACATCCCTTCTTTTCCCAATACATCCCTTCTTTTGCCTCGTTTCCCAGTATAATTCTTGCTATTCTAGTCCATCTTCTCTCTCATCATCCCTTTTAAAAATATTTTGTTACTCCTTCCTCTTTATCATCCAACGGAATCCAACGGATGAATGAAAACCTTGGATTTGACCTTGAACCTTGATTTCAAGGTCATTTTGAGGTGAGCCTTGTTTTTTAAAAATGGAAAACCTTATTTTTGGTACCGGAATCGAAAAGAGCAGGAAATGTTACGTTCAGTTATTTGTTTAGGTCTAGGGTTTAGCTCTACAAGTTAAGGTGACCTCTACAGGTAAAATAAAGGTTAAAGTACGCTTTTATATGACCTCGTTTATATGACCTTTATATATTCTTATATGACTCTTGCAGAATTAGTCGAAACAATTAACCATGGTCATACTCTGGGTAGCTTTCAACGAGGAATCCAACGGTGACCTTGGATTTGACCTTGAACCCCATTTTCAAGGTAATTTTCAGATCACGATCGTTTTATTCACACCGTTGGATTCCTCGCTCAAACTTACCCAGGGTTACCTTGGTTGATTTTTTTCACTGATTTTCTCGAGATACCTACGAGATCCTATGACAGCGTACTTAGACCTTTATTTGACCTGTAGAGGTCACGTTAACCATTGACCTAAACACATACCCAAACGTGAAATTTCCCGCTCTTTTCGATTCTAGCACTAAAAATAGGGGTTCCCATTAAAAAACAAAGTTGACCTCAAAATGACCTTGAAAATGAGGTTCAAGTTCAAATGAAGAGATTTCAAGGGGGTTTCATTCTTTTTTGCCACCCTGTATTGTGATTTCTCGAGTATTTTCAAATCCTGGATGAAAATTCCCTGACAATTCCAGTTTTTTTCCTGGTATATTTTTTCACACGACGGAGCCATTATTATATTTCGCATTATTTAAAATGATCTTTTAATAATTAAATAATTAAATAATATTAAAAACGTAGCAATTAATTTCTTGAATTTGTCTCTAAAGTACCGAATAAATTAATTTGAACTTAGAAAGATCAATTTTCAAACAAATAGTTTAATTATGAACTAAAAAAATCACTTTTCAACCAAAAATGGAATATTTAAATTTGCAGTAAAAGTAATTAATTTTCAACCAAAAAGAAAAAATTTTCAACCAAAGTTATGAATTTTCAATTAGAATTATGAATTTTTTGCAAAAGAGTTCAACGTCTAACCAAGTTGTTTTAGTTTTTACCAAAAAAATCAATTTTCGAATAAAGTGATGAATAGTTCACTGGAATACTTGAATTTTCAACAAAAAAGATTAATTCTCAAACAAGAAAAATAATTTTCTATAAAAAAGACCATTTTTTCAACAAGATACATGAATCTTTATTGAAATAGTTGAATTTAGAACTAGAAAAGATCAACTTTCAACCATAAGTGGAATACATAGATTATCAGTGAAAAAAAATTAATTTTTAATAAAAAAAAAGAATTTTCAACGAAATAGTTAAATTTTCAATGTGATGACTTTTCAAAATTAAATGATAAATATTTGATCAGAATAGTTAAATTTCAAACCAAAAATATGAATTTTCAACTAGAATTATAAATCTTTGACTGCAGCAGTTGATTTTTTTTTCAAGCAGAGAGATTAATTTTCAAATAAAATGATAGAATATTCAATTGAAATAGTTACATTTTTAATTTTTTTTAAATAATTTAAAAAATAACTGATAAAAAGTTACATTTTGAAACAAAGTGATGAATTTTCAACTAAAATTATGAATTTTAAACTCAAATAGTAGAATTTTCAGCAAAAAGATAAATTTTTTAATAAAGTGATGAATATAACCAAAGAAATGAATTTTGAATTAAAATGATAAACCTTTAAACAAAAAAATTAATTTTTAACAAAAAAAAAAAAATTAAAAAAAATGATTTTTCTGTCAAGAGGGAGAAAATATTGCAAACATAGTGGTGAATTTTCAACGAAACACATTAATTTTCAACCAAAATTCTTTGAAAATCCTGCATAAGTAAGAAATATTTTTCACTTTTGAAAATTTGAGAACTCTTCAAAAATGTACATTGTCTTTTCAGTGATTTGAAATCTTGTCACGTTTTAAATGCGTTGGAATCTTTTCAAAACTTCTAAATCTATTTCAAACTTACTGGATTATTTTTCAAATTAATAATTGTTTAATTATCATCCATTAATCAACATTTTTTGCAACTTTGTAAATATTCTCATAAAGCTAATTTTTCAAAATAAAAAATCATTCAGATTTTCCCAGAAAACTTAAGAATTTTATTTTATTTTCTTAAAACCTTCAAAAATCCTTAAAAAGCTTCAAAATTTTATTTCGAAATCTTCAAAAATGTAAATTTAGTTTTCTGTTTTTCGAAATCTTTTCCAATTTCAAATTAGATTTGGATTTTCTCAAAACTTGTAAATATCTCTTAAACTAACTCAATTTTTTTCAAATTTATAATGGTTCAATTGTTATTTATGCATCAAAATTCAATAATTTCACTTAGATTAATTAAAAATTTGTTCAATAGAACAATTAAAATTGTAACGTTCAAAGTTTAAATTTTACACACTGAAGAAATGTTAACGATTCAAGACTTTCTATTTGATTTATAATTGCTCATTTTAAATGAAAAGTGAAATATTGCTAAATATTCGAAAAAAATGTCTTCCTTAATTGAAAATTTTCAAATTAAATTGTTAGAAATTGAATATTTTAGATTGAACAATATTTGAATTATTGAATTCCATTATCATTATTGAAAATTGAACAATAACTTTATTTTACAGAAAGATTCTGAATCTGTTCAAAATTAAGCAAATTACAAATTTTAACGTTAAAAATATAAATATTTTTATTTGAAAGCTTCACTAGTCAAATAAATGTAAACGTTCGATTAGAACTTTATAAACTATTCTTTTTTTAAATAATTTTAAATTAATAGATCCATCATTAAACGCTCTTATTCAAATTCAAATCCTATTAAAATATTGTTTAAATTTAAAATAGTACATTTTTAACCATTTAATTTGAATTTTTTTCAAATAAGGATGACATTTTTTGAAATATTTAGTAATATTTTACTTTTTTATTTAAATAAAATATTAATAATTAAACAATTTTAAACTGAAATATTTAGAATAGAAAGCCCAAAATCGTTAATATTTCAGAGTGTAAAATTTAAACTTTGAACGTTAAAATTTGAATTGTCTTATGCGACAAATTTTTAATAAATGTAAGTGAAATTATTCAATTTTGATGCATAAATAACAATTGAACAATGAAGAATTTGTAAAAATGAGTTAGTTCAAGAGGAAAGTTTTGAGAAAATCAAAACTTAATTTAAAACTGGAAAATATTTTGAAAAATAAAAAACCAAATTTGTTTTTTTTTTAGGTTACAAAATAAAATTTTGAAACTTTTCAAGGATCTTCAAAGGTCTGAAGAAAATAAAAAAATTCCCATATTTGCTGGGAAAATTTGATATGATTTTTTAATTTGAAAAATTAATTTTAAGATAATATTTAGAAAGATTTAAAACAAACTTTTTGAATTAATAAATGACAATTGAACAATTATCAATTCGAAATAATCGAGCAAATTTAATCTTTCAAATGAATGAAGAATTTGTATAAAAATTGCTAGAAAAGCTAATAATAATTTTGCCAAAGAAGAATCTGGATGATTTTAAGATAATTTTTTTTCTACTTTTGCACGATTTTTAAAAAATTGTAGGAAAAATTCGAGTTCCAAGATAATAATATTATTATTAGATTCCTGGAGATTTTATAAATTATTTTTTGAAAGAACATTTTTAAGAGGATATTAAAAAAGTCTTTGGAACAAATTTAAATGTATAAATTAATGTTTCTAGCTGAAAATTGCTTAAAATGATATAATTTTGAAAATTTATAAATTGAAAGCATAACATTTAAAATTTTGCAATTTAACGGCTTTTAATTAAAAAGTTTTCAGTTGGAAAGTGTTAGAAGCTTCCATTTTATACGCGTAAATTATAGAGCGTTTGAATCAACATTTTCTAAGCTTTAATTATAAAATTTTAAAATTCAAATGTATGTATTTCTCTTTGAGTGTGTTGACTTACGGTTCAGTTTTTATAACATCAAGTGCATTTTTTTTTATTTTCTAGAGTTCGAACTTTTTAATGTCAATGACCGTGAATAATTCTTTCTCTATGGTTGTTTTTATTCAACAATTATTATATATTATATACAAAAATTATTGTTTTTATGACCTCAAACACCCAAATTAAAAACATGTAAAATCCTGTAATTTTCTGTACCTTTCAGATTTTTACAACAAAGTAAAAAAAATATTATCGGTGAGTGGGGGTGAGTAGGGGAGTTACACTAAGTAAGGGGTTAAAGAAGGTAGAGAAAAGAATTATGGAAGGGTAGGGGAAGTAGGCGAAAGATGGTTCAGTAGAGAAAGACAAGTATGGTACGGCCGAAATTTGAACGACTTCGTAGATCAAACCCTTTTTTGTAGGCGCAGGGAACCTAATTTAAATACTTTTTTTTATTAAGCCAAAAATAAATTCCTGATGAGGAAAATCGTTGTAAATTAATGAAAAATGTTGATTGGAAAAATTTTGGATTTCTTAAATGGATTCGAGGAGAGGTTCGGGAAATTTGGGAATTCTTACCAAGTATTTTGCGAATATTCCTCAGAGCTTTTTTTATAAGTTCAACGTAAAAGCATTATTTAGATTCGTGAAAAGCATTTCGCAAACTCGAACCTATCGTTTCTTTTGGGGGAGTCTAGTGGCGGCATACTGCACGATCGTAAACACTTTACATATTTCCCTGTTCAGAACCCCACCTTCTCCATTCTCTCTCTTCTCCACTCATCTGCCTATACACCAACCCTTTGCAATTAACTAAAATCGATTTTATAATGGACTGCGATAAAAAACCTGCTCGTACTTTTCGTGCACGAGTATGTGGAAGATATTTCACAATTATTTGCATTCCCCCTGCCCTTGCTTCGCGAAATTTCGATGTCTTGACGAACTTAATCAGCGAGTGTATGAAAAAAATTGCAAAAAAATGGGTAAAGTTTACGGAAATAACTAATCTTAGATGGAGAAAGTGAGAAAACATGTTTTTCTTGTCAAAATATAATATAAAAAAAATTAAGAATTCAAAATTAAATCAAAATCAAATTCAAAATAACAAGAGTCCAAAGATCAAATTCGGACAACCACCATAAAATGCTTCTACTGTAATTTGAAAAAAAAAAAATTTTTGGAAAAAAAAATTTTTCTTTGGACAAAAATAAAAATGAGAAGGCGAAGGGAATTTAGTTAGTTGCCTTCTCATCTTTCTTTCCTTGTTTTCATTTTTGTCCAAAGAAAAAAAATTCTTTTTAAGAATTTTTTTTTATTATTACAATAGGAGCATTTTATGGTGGATGTCCAAATTTGCTCTTTGGATTCTTGTTTTTATTTTCAGGAATTCTATACAATAACTTGAGTATTGGACGTTAAATAGGATTTTTAATTTGATTTTAATCTAATTTTAAATTCTTGAATTTTTTTTTATATAATATCTTGACGAGAAAAAAAATGTTTCCTTACTTTCTCCATCTAAGATTATTTATTTCCATGAACATTATCGAATTAAAAAAAAAAAAAATTTCCATACACTCGCTGATGAATTTCGTCAAGACGTGGAAATTTCGCGAAGCAAGGGCAGGGGGTAAATAATTGTGATTTTTTTTCAATTACAATAGGAGCATTTTATGGTGGTTGTCCAAATTGGCTCGTTGAATTCTTGTTTTAATTTTCAGGAATTCTATGCATTAAAATATAATATTTTCAAAAATGGCGAAAAACGCACTTTTTCAAATTGTTCCTGAAATTGCTGAAAAAAATGTTATATTTTTTTTAATAAATTAAGAGGACACGTACATATTGTTGAGCTTCAAACTTGCCCAATGACGAGATATATATTTTTTTTTAAATTTGATCTTATTGTAGCAAAGAAACTTTTCAGTGCTTTTTTTCATTAATTTTTTCATTAATTTTCAAATATGAAGAATAATTTTTTACCACAAAGGCGAATTTTCAGCTAAGTGGTTCAACAAAAAAGATTAAACCTTAACCAATGAGATTAAATTATCACTACTATTTGTTAAATTTTCAAACCAACAAGACAAATTAAAAAAAACAGTTAAATTTTCAACAAAATGGTTACATTTTTAATCAAAGAGAAACATTTCCGATTAAAATGATAAATATTCAAATGAAAAAGTGAATTTTTAAACAAATAAGAATTTTCAACCAAATATTTGAATTTGCAACCTACAAAGATGAATTTTCTACCATATGTGGTCGAATTTTAAAACATAAAAAATTACACTTAAGCCAGAACCAGTTACATTTTCAATAAAACAGATGAATTTTCAACAAAGCAATTGGGTTCTTAATTTTTAAATTAAAAAAAAAAGAATTTTCAACCATGAGAAATTTTGTAGTCAGAAAAAATATTTTAGCCTAATTGTTGAATTTCCAGGCCAAAAAGACGAATTTTCTAAAAAGCAGTTCAATTTTAAAAAACTTGCATTTTTAAATGAAAAAAGGTACATTTCCAACAAAAAATGAATTATTTAATTTTGATGAAAGAAAATTAATTTTCAAACAGAAGAAAATGAATTTTCAACAAAAGAGAGGAATTATTAATTAAAATGATGAATCTTTCAACAACAAAAATTGTTTGAACAAGTAATTAAATTTTCAACTTGTAAATATGAACCTTTTACAAAGTGTTCGAATATTAAGATAAGAAAGATTAAACTTCAACCAAAAAAGATGTCTTCTTAACAAAATAGTTAAATTTTTAACAATATAGTGCAAAGTAGAATTTTCAACAAATAAATTCATTTTCAACGAAGAAAGATGAAATTTCTACCAATAAGGATGAATTTTCCATCCAAAAGTACGAATTTTCTATTCAAAAAGACGAATTTTCAAGAAAATAGTATAATTTCGGACGAAAATATGACTTCAGAAAAATAGTTGAATTTTCAACAAAATACTATAATTTTTGACTAAAAAAATAAGATTCTGTTAGTTCTGTTTGCACTTTAGCAAAAAAAAACAAAAAAAAAACGAGAAAATGGGGAAGCTTCTAGAAAAGAGATGCAAAAAGATTAATTATTTTAAAAAGGGTGGAAGTGGGGAATAGGGGAAAGAGCGCGAAGTATCTTCTTTTTAAAAATGCAGTGTTTCACCTAAGAATTGTAATTTTTTTTTTAATTCCCTATTCCAAGCTAGAAGTATTTTTTTCACAAATTCCTGCTCAAACTCAGAACTAGACTAATAAAATTCAATTAATAATTGATTAATATATATGGAATGATAGGATGAATATGAATTTTTAATTTTTTTGAATGATACATTTTAATAATAAATAATAATATTAAGTAATAATAATAAAATTTCAATTGAATTTATTATATAAAAATGATATCAGAGAAGGACGCCGCAGGACAAGAAATGAACTGTAGAAAGTAAAAGGATGATTTTTTATATTTATATTTTTTTCTGACCAAAAAAAAACGAATTTCCAAGAAAACAGTTACATCATTATACCACAAAATTAATTTGATTATTTATCATTTTTTAATTGCTTAATTTAATTTGAATCCAAAGATTTTGACCTTGAAATGACATTAAAAATGGAGTTCAAGGTCAAATTCAAGGTCACCGTTGGATACCTCGTTGGAAGTTGAAAAAATTTTCATTCAATTTATATTTTCAGAATTTTTAATTAATAATTGATAACGTACACTGAATCAAATTCCCGGCATTGCCTGGTTTACCCGAATTCCCGATTTTCCCGATTGTCGGATTTCCCGATTTCCCGGTCAGGCAGACACCATGGTGATCGCGAATTCACTTTTGATTAACTCCTATGAGGGTTTGCGATAACGAGTCGAGAAAAATTACTGAATGGGCGAGGAACAATAACGGAAGTAAAGCGACGACAATAATTCCCTTAATTCTCAAATGGAGCTGAGTTGGGATGAAACTCCATCCACTTTCTGACTGTGGTGAAAAAAGGAGTATTGTAAAAAGTTTAAAAAAAAAATTCGTCCTCGGCTGTTGTAAAGTTTAGATGGCTGGTTCATTAAGGGAGAATGGTCGGTAAGAGCTGGAAGAGAAGGCGGAATGTGGCAGCTACTGAAATCCCAGGGGGTGTAATTGGCTTGAGGGTTAGGAAGCGTCGAAATAACATCAAGACGCGATTTTGCATAGACGTTGCATGTGTACGTGCTCTGTATGTCAGAAACCTGAAAAGGAGAGCGAGGCTCTCTGGAAGCTGGAAGGATATTTTTTAATTTTCATACAGCACGACCCAAGAGTCTAATTTCTGATTTTTCCAAATTTTCGTGATTCAAATTCAAGTCCTCCCAAAATTTAGGAAAATAGTGATAAAAATTTCAAAGTCAACCAAAATGAACTCTGAAATCTCCTCTTTAAAATGAGCCCAAGAAAGTGCAGAAATGTTTATTGGTTCTCGAATTATCATAAGAAATGTATAGAAATCACTCGGTCTATAAACGGGAAAGTAGTAAGGCATGACTATGGACAGACTATCCCAACTCTTCTTCCACTATCAACTAGATCGATTTTGTCTTGGTGAAAATACTAATAATTGACAGAATCGGTCAAGTTAATAGTGGGAGAAGGGCGGGGGTAATCTGTCCGTAGTGGAGCCTCACTACTTGAGAAATAGGGAGTAATGCAGTCGCCACAGTCTTGCGTATGGCTCTACATTTTTTATGATAATTCGAGAACCAGTAAACATTTTTACAATTTCCTGGGCTTATTTTGAAGGGGAGATTCCAATGCTTATTATTCATGGCGTTGAAATTGTTGCCACCATTTTCTTAGATTTTGACAGGAGTTTAAACTGAATCAAGCAAATTGGCTTCAAAGTAACCTCTATAAAATGAGCCCGAGAAAGTGCAGAAATGTCTATTGGTTCTCGAATTATCATAAAAAATGTAGGAAAATCACTCGGTCTATACACAGGAAAGTAGTAAGGTCCGAGTGTGCCACACTGCCCCAATCCTTCTTCCACTATCAACTAGACCGATTTTGTCTCGGTGAAAATACTAATAATTGACAGAATCGGTCAAGCTAATAGTGGGAGAAGGGTGGGGGTAGTCTGTCCATAGTGTGCCTCACTACTTGGGAAGTAGAAAGTAATGGAGTCGCCACAGTTT
>CAKNXH010082073.1:0-11950 GCA_932178445.1 Andricus quercusramuli
TGGAAAGTATAGGAAGTATGGAAGTAGAGAAAGTGAGGGGAGTATGACAAATTAGGAGAGAAAACTAAGAGAAGTGAGGCGGAATGAGGTGCGTAGTAGAGGAAAGGACGGGAGGGGAAGTAGAGGATCTGGGGAAGTAGAGAAAATGAGTGTAGTGAATGTAGAAGAAATGAGGTGAAGAAAATTGGGGAAATTTTCGGGTGGGAAATTAGGAGAAGTGATGGGGAATGAAGGGTTAGAAGAGGAACTAAGGAAGCAGGGGAAATGAGGGGAAGAACATAAGGGGAAATGTGAGTAGGGAAAGTAGGGAAATGAGAGGAGAGGATGTAGGATAAATTATGGAAGGGAAATTAGGAGAAGCTATGGGAAGTGAAGAGGTAGTAGAGGAACTAAGGAAGCAGAGAAAATGAGAGGAGTGAAAGTTGGGGAAATTAGGGGAAGGAAAGTAGGGAAAATGATGGGAAATCAGGGGAGTGGGAGTAGGTCAAGTAGGGGCAGTTAGGGGAGAGAAATTATGAGAAGTGCTGGGGAAGAAGGAGAGTAGTGTAGGAAGTATGGAAGTAGAGAAAGTGAGAAAAGTGAAAGTAGAGGAAATGATGGAAGGAAAGTAGGGGAAATTAGGGTAGAGAAAATAATGTGAAATGAAGGGAGGGGATGTAGAGCAAATTAGGGGAGGGAAATTAAGAGATTTGAGGGAGAATGAAGTGCGTAGTAGAGGAAATTATGGGAGGAGAAATAGAGGAACTAGGGAAGTAGATAAAATAAGAAGAATGAAAGTAGAGGAAATGAGAAAAAGAAAATTAGGGGAAATGAGGATAGGGAAAATTATGAGAAATGAGGGGAGGGGAAGATAGAGAAGGAAAATTAAGAGAATTGAAGGGGAATGTGTTGGTAGTAGTGGTAATAACGGAGGGGGGATAGGGGATATGAGGGGAGTGAAAGTAGAAGAAATGAGGGGAAGAAAAGTAGGGGAAATGAAGGTAGGGAAACTGATGGGAAATGAGCGATAGGGAGATAGGGCAAATGATGAGAGTGGAAGTAGCTGAAGTGGGGGAAGTGAGGGGAGTGAGAGGGAAGTTAAAAAAAAATTAGCGGGAAAGAAGTGAAATTATGTGAGGGGAAGTAGATGAAATTATGGGAGAAGTAGATGTAGAAGGGTAAATGAGGGGTGGAAAGTTAAAGGAATTGCAGGCAGATGAGTGGAGAAGTGGGGGAAGAGGAAATGAAGGAAGATGAGTTAGGGGAAATTAGTTGATTAGAAGTGTGTAGTTAGAGAAAATAAGGGATGGTAAAGTAGGGAAAATTGTGGGATTAAAATTCCTTCTTGCACTTTATTGTAAAAAACCGAAAAAAAGGAACCGCTTAGCCCCATTTTGCAATAATTTATACAAGGTTCCCAAGTGGTTTAATTGTTAGTTCCGTCACTTGAACACGTGGAGGTGTACCCAATACATAAACCACAGAATTTGCAATGTCCTCTGCTTCTAATCCAGGCGCTTTTAACATCTCTTGCATCTTAGGATCACTTATTGTTGTTGTTTTAGTAATATCTGTATGCACGTATCCTGGGCTGATGCTCTACAACAACACAATATATCCAATTTTAATTATTATTTACAAAATCGTTCCTATTATCGAAATAGATAGCATTAAACAACTGGAAATGACTTCAACAAACTTAAAGCCGACTCTCGGTTAACCTCATTGTCAGGGGTTGCCGGAAAGAATAATTTTGGGTAAACCGGGAGTATCGAAACGTAAACAGTCAGGGACGCCTGAACCATTTCCAATTGGAATGCATAATATTGCATAATACTGCACAATATTGCGTAATATTGCATAATCTTGCATAATATTGCATAATATTGCATAATATTGCATAATATAAAGCAATAGTCAGTGGGTACATGTACCGAAATTTCGGTACGAACAGCTGGATTTTTTCGGTAAGAATTCTATGGGGAAGGGTCTATTTCCACTGAAATTTCAGTATATTGACAGGGCTGGTTCTATAGCAAGAATCCTACCTTACCGACATCGAGAACATTCTAAAGCTGAAGTGGTTCGTGTCCGAGCTAATTTTCTATTATGTTCTCGAAGAGTACCGATGACGTCACAAAATGATATTGAACAATTTTGTGAAACGAATTTTGCGTAAACAACTTCAAGGTTATTTATTATCTCAATGAAGCATTCGGCGTAAACACTTTTAGGGTTGTATTTTGATTTGTCCTTGTATTTTCTACTGCGTCATATAGTTATGAGAAAAATAATGACAAACCAAAATATAATCTTGAAACTGTTTACGTAAAATGCGTAATTGGGCTAATAAGTAACATTGGAGTTGTTTACGCTATATTCGTTTCACAAAATTGCGCAGTATCATTTTGTGACGTCATCGGGAATCTTCGAGAACATTCTAGTAACTTAGCCCGGCCTCGAACCGCTTCAGCTTTAGAATTTTCTCGACGTCGGTAAGGTAGGAATCTTAGTGTAAAACCAGTCGGATTGAACAGTTTAAAAAATACATACCGTTGTTCTTATTTTAGTACCAATTAATTCCAATTCTAAGGATTCTGTTATTGAGGTAACAGCATATTTTGTTGCACCATATACGTTCATGTATACTCCCGGAATGCTAATCACTTTATGTCCTACAACGCTGCAAAAAAATGGAAATTAGATTAAAATTATATTCTTTACTTGAACTAAACAACAATTTTGAATTAAAAATGATTTTAATTTTAAAAAATTATTAATTAATTATTATTAATTAAATTAACTAATTATTGAATAAATAAATAAATTATTAATTAAATTATTATTAATTATCATTATTAATTATTTTATAATTAATTAAATAAAAGCTAAAAATTTCTGTTATTCTCTGATGATAATACAGATTCCTTGAAAAATTTGATTTGTAGCATATGACGAAATAATGTGTGTATTTTCTGAAAAAAGTTCCTTCTCTCGATCTCTCTAGTAGCTTAACGGAAAAGCACCCGACCGGCAATTGGAAGTTATGTGGTTCGATTCCCAGCGGAGCGAAAGGAGATCTTTTTTCAGAAAAAAATTAAAATCTACATTTTGTTGTAAATTTTTTGACATCTTTTTAAATTTCAAATTATTCTTGAATTTTTTGAAAAATTCTGAATATCTTTTAAAATGATTCGAATTTTTTCTAAAATGTTTGAAATATCTTTATGATTTCCCAGGAATCTTAAAAACAAATTTATTCTATTGAAACCTTTTAAAATTCTGAAAAAGCTTCTAGATTTGTTCTTCTACATCTTTAAAAATCTATATTTTATTGAAAATTTCTTAAAAATCTTTTCAAGTTGAAAATTATTTTTGAATCTTCTTAAAACTTATAAACTCTTCAACTTATTTGATTTTTTTTTAAATTTTGTGTTCTTGCAAAATCTAAAAATATGGCTTTAAAATCTTCTGCATCCTTTTTCCAAAATTTAGGAAAGAAAAAAAATGTCAACCAAATTGTTGTATTTTCAAGCAAAAAGACAAATTTTATGTTTAAAAAAATTAATTTTTAAACAAAAAAATCGAATTGAAAAAAAGTAAAATTTTCAGTTATTAAAATGAATTTTCAAGAAATTAGTTTTACTTTCAACCAAGTAGTTGAATTTTCAACTGAAAACTATTAATTGTCAACTAAAAATGGAATAATTAAAACTTCAGTTAAAAAAAAAAGAGATTTTCAGCTAAAAAAAATTCAACAAAATAGTTAAATCTTCAACCAAGTAGTCGAATTTTCAACAAAAAATTTAATTTTCAATTAAAACGGATTAATTTTCAACCAGACAGTTGCATATTTGACCAAAAAAGGTGAAATGTCTACAGAAATAGATACATTTTTAAATCAAAAAGACGAATGTTCAACAAAGTAATGAATTTTAAATCAATAACAACATTTTTTGTTTTTGTTACATTTTATAGTAAATTTTTGGAAGTTTTCTCAAGATTAAGTTTTTTAAAATCTTTTCAAAACTTCTAAAAATTTTATGTATCTTGTGAAATGACTTAAGGCTTTCCGAAAATTGGTTAAAATTCTGCAAAATTAAAAAAAAATATATCATATCATATCATGGTAACAAAACGTAAAGTAAAGAATCAATTGTAATAAATAATTTATAATCCTCTCCTAATTTTTGAAACATTTGGTGAAAAATTGAAGAAGAAATGGTTTCTTTTTTTAATTAATGTATCATTTATAATTTAAATGTTGTTTTTTCAAAAATAATTTTTCAGAATTAAAATTCCTCATTTTGAAATTCTTATTCACAAAAGTTCCGAAAATTCAAAAGAACAAACTAAAAACCAATGTCGCAAAAAATTTGAAATTTATATTTGAGAGTAGATAGGGAGGGCCGAGTCTAATCCAAGGTTCCTACCTTACCGATATCGAGAAGTCCGTGGTAAGCTTCTAGAACGTTCTCGGAGGGTCCTGATGACGTCACAGAATAATATTGCGCAATTGTGAGAGCTGAATTGGCGTAAACAGCTTCAAGGTTATTTATTATGAGAAAAACAAGGATGATTTATTGCTTTCGTGTTCATAAAAAATCATTAAAAAATGCCTGTCTTTATTTATTTAATGCGCAAAAGATGTAGGTTTAAAGGTAAAATTTGATATAGAGGGTTATGTATGTATGACATTCTGTTTTGTCTGTAAAGATTTCTTGCTTCCTTATAGATAATCCATTTAATGCAAGAGTCATGTCTGTATTTATTTAGTGCGAAAATAACTCGTTGAAAACGTTATTCTGCAGTCCAGAGCTTTTTACAACTTGAGGATAAAGAGACAGATATATTATGGGAGAACATTCTACAGCTGAAGTGGTTCGTGACCATGCTAAGCTTATAGAATATTCTTAATTTTAATTATATCTTCCTCTTTATCTTCAAGTTTTAGGGGGTTCTAAATTCTACTCGATATATCTAGAATCACGGAAAATTTGTTTCTCGTAATTGTATAGAATCATTTATTGACGTTATTAAACAATATTCTAGAAGCTTAGCACAGATACGAACCACTTCAGCTGTAGAATGTTCTCTAATGACATATCTGCCTCTTTATCTTAAAGTTATAGAAGGTTCTACACTGCAGAATAATGTTTTTAATGAGTTATTTGCGCACTAAATAAAGACATTACTTTTTCATTAAATGAATTATCTATACGGAAGCAATAAATCAAATTTATAGACAAAATAGAATGCCATACATAGCTCTCTATATCAAATTTTACCTATACACCTGCATCCTTTGCGCATTATATAAATAAAGTTAAAAAATATTTTTTTCGTAATAAATAACCTTGAAGCTGTTCACGCAAATTCGGTAGGAATCTTGGATTAGAACCGGCCCTGCCTATCTACTCTGGAATTATATTCTTTACTCAAACTAAAAAAAAAATAATTTCCCGAATTTTTTAGCTTTTATTTTATCATAAATTTAAACAAACCTGTTTATGTTTATCAAGTGACCTTCTTGCCCAGATTCTTTCATCATTTTCACAGCTTCCTGACTGCAGTACAATAAGCCCATAACGTTTATACCAAACAATTTGTCCCAAGTTTCTTTGTCTGAATCTAAAAAATTTCATCCATTACAACAATTTTCTTGAGATATAGTGTACCTTTTTTAATTTTGAAAACTTTAGAAAATACCAAGAATTTTTCCGACAGCAAGAACGCCAGCATTATTGACCAATACATGGACGACTCCTAAGTTCTTCTTTATCCAGTCAAATGTTTTAATCACGTCTTCTTGTTTAGAAACATCACATTCGAGTGCATGAAATGTTCCTTTTTCTTTTAAGCTCTCCATTTCACTCTAAATCAGAGAAAAAGATCACAATAAAATAAATAATTGGCACGAGATACGAGGTGAGAATGTGTTCGTTAAAGCCGAAGGAGCTTTAACAAAAGAGAATTCACAATCACAAATTTTTTTAATTTTTCTCGTAAACGATGCAAGATATCGCAAAAGAGCAAGAGGTTTTTTTTCAACCAAAAAAGATGAATTCTATAATACCCGAACTTTCAAACGCGTTTTTATCGAAACTACATTTTTTAAACTCGCGACCATGATTTCTCAAAAACGGTTTAATCGATTGCTTTCAAATTTGAATGGTACATTCAGCACACGTACAGCTATCGCCGGAACTAGGATTTTTGAAAAATATTGGACCGTTTTTTTTTCATAAAAAGATAGTCGCAAAAAATCATGAAATTTTGGGTCCTAATGTTTAGAAGCATATAAAAAATTCAATTTTCGAAATTTTCGAAAAATCCTACTTGCGGCGATAGCCATCCACCTATAGATTAACATCCAATTTTGTTTTTTTATTTCGGATAAGCGACTCTGACAGAATCATAGTCGCCGTTTACCCACCTTTTTTTTATATGGTTGCTATTCGCTCCATAAAACTCGCGATCAAGATCATATTTTTGCATATAAAAATTCAGAGTTACTACTAAAGACTGAATAAATATATAGTAAAAATTTGGAAGCTCTGTGTTTTTCAATTTCGCTACAAAAAATTTCGAAAAAACCTTAAAAAATAAGGCTGTCACACGAGATGACCCCCTTAAATATGCTCAGAATGAATATCTATTTTTCTCATTGTGGTTTATTTCAAAATAATTACTGGACGGTAATCTCATCACAAAAAATTATACAAAATATAAATTTTTCATTTTGTATATTAATATTCATATTAAATTATATATTTTCTGACCTCCATTTTCGTTTTTCTTCTGGCCAGTCCAACGACAATCATTCCTTCTGTAACCAAGGATTTAGCTGTAGCTAATCCTATGCCTGCTGATGCACCTGTTACCACAGCAACTTTACCAACCCAGCGATTCATTTTTATATTTATAAATTTTGATTATTTATCAAGAATAAAAAATTTAAAAATCACGCAATTTTTATAAGATCTTTGATATGCTGCTACCTGGAACGCCTAAAATGGACTGTGGCCCGCTGTTGCAGCAGCAGATTCTTAATATCTGGAGAAGGCAGATCCAGTTTGACAAAAAAAAAGGACAATGCGAGATCCGTGTTTTTCAAGGTTTCAAAACTGCGTTTCAGCTTGGCGATTAGGTCATTGAGAGGATTTGCCGTATCGCAAAATTCTCTCTGCAACGCGCTAATTCCTAAACTAAAACGCAGTTTGTTGAACAGGATATGAACAGGATAAAGCAAAAATTTACTAATGTAATTGATGTTTCGAAAAGAAAACTGAATTTCATTTACTATTAATCATATTTTGAATAAAATTTTTATAATGTTTAAATAAATTAAATTAAATTTAAAAAGATCTTCTCTTTTCACTCCGCTGGGATTCGAACACCAGATCAACTGATTTCCGGTCAGGTGCTCCAACTCTAACCATTGAGCTACAGAGGGATCAGAGTAAGAATCTATTTTTCTGATATACGCTTTATCAGCAAGATGTTACATACAAATCAATTTTTAATAGGAATCTGCATTATCATAGGAGATGGTAAATATCGATCCGATGAAAAATCCAATCACACATACTGTGAATAATGGAAATCTACATTATCGATCAAAGTTAAATCCTCTAATACAGAACAATTTTCGAATAAATAAAATAAAAATAAATTGAATTTAATAAATTTTAATTTATATCTCCATCTAGTCTGTGATGACGAAAAAAAAATTTTGTATTAGAGGATTTAACTTTGATCGATATTGTAGATTTCCTTTATTCACAGTATGAGCGATTGGATTTTTTATCGGATCGATATTTACCATCTCCTATGATTTGTATGTAACATCTTGCTAATAAAGCGTATATTAAAAAAATATATTCTTACCCTGATCCCTCTGTAGCTCAATGATTAGTGCAACTGACCGTAAATCAGTTGATCTGGTGTTCGAATCCTAGCGGACTCAAAAGAGAAGATCTTTTTTTCTGAATAAATTGAATTTAATAAATTTGAATTTATAACTCCATCTTGTCTGTGATGACGAAAAAATTTTTCTGTATTAGAGGATTTAACTTTGATCGATATTGTAGATTTCCATTATTCAACCGTTTTGTAGAAAATTTGCATTTTCTCTAGAAAATTGACCAGTTTGGTAGAGAATTCAACTATTTGTCGAATTTTGAACTATTTTGTTAAAATATAATTTTTTAGTTTAAAATTCATCACTTTAGTTAAAGTTTTTTGTTTGGTCGAAAATTCATGTATTTCGCTAGAAAATATTCTTTTTTGCTAGAAAATCAGTTTTTTTTTTTAATTAATTTTTCTCTCATTGAAAATTAATATTTTTATTGAAAATTAATTTTGAACTAACGATGTAACTAAATTTTTGTTCGATTGTTTTTTTTTATAGACATTTAATCTTTTTGATAGAAAATTCATTTGTTTGGTTGAAAATTTAACTATTTCGTTGAAAATTTATTTTATTTGGTTAAAAACTTATTTCTCTAACTTAAATTTAAACTGTTCTATTTTTTTTTTGAAAATATATATTTTTTAGTTGAAAATTCATCTATTTTGTTGAAATTTTGTCTTTTTTGGTAGCAATACAATAACCTTTTTGTTTGAAAATTTACTGAAATCAATGGAATTTTTTCGATTTTCAAAATTATTTCCAATTCATTTGAATGTTTGAAATTGGTTTGCAGTCATGAGTCACTTTTTTGGTTATAAATTAGTAGGGTTTTCAAGATTTAAAGAGATTTAAAATTATTTTTTGGAAGTCACCCTGAATTCTTTTAAATTCTTCGGAATTCTCTTGAAATTTTTTATTTCACTTATTTCACTTTCACTTCATTTTCACAGAATAGTTTATGCGCGAATAAAAAAAAATAGCAAAGAGAGCTATAAAAATTAGTCAAAATAGGCGGCGTGCGCCTACAAAAAAGAGTTTCGTAGCCTATTAAGTCGTTTAAACCTCCCCTCCTGTCCCGTTTCCCCTATTCTACTTTCCTCCCCTCCTATACCAATTACCTCGTCTCGCCTCGAGTCGCGTCTCGAATCACGTCTCGAGCCTCGTCTCGAATCTTGTCTTGAGTCTTCTCTCGAGTCTCGTGAAAAGGGCAAATAGGGTAATTTTTTCAAGGAAAAGGGGAAAAATTAAACATTTATACGTTCAGAAAAGAAGAAATAATCTTTTATAAGAAATTGCATGGTTTTTAAATAATATTAAATGATTTTTGAATAATTTCTACCATCAAAGAATTTATTTCTTTTAATTGAATATACTTCGGATGTACTATGGATTGCAACATTTTTAAGGGATATGAAGAAATTCGACTTTCAGAGGATTTCAAAGATTTCGTTTCAAAAATTAGTAAAACTCTTAATATTTAAAAATTTGTCATTATGCATTTTTGTATAGTTTGTTCTTAGTATTGTATAATAATAAATAAAACTTGAACTTTTTTTAATTTGAGTTTGAGAACATTCTTGATTATGAAAACGATTTAAAACGTATAAAAATTGTTTCTTTAATAACATTTTATGTCTTGTCAGCTTTTTTGCATCGCTGTTGATAGATTTTCAATGACCTAAGTATATCCAATGTTAACAAATACATTTTCTAATGACCAAAATCATTACAAATTTTTTAACATTATTTAAAAACTATACAGTTTCTTGTAGAAGATATTTTCTTCTTTTCTACAAGTAAAAATGAATGTTTAATTTTTCTCCAACTTTGCCCCTTTTTTGTGCAAATATTATCCTATTTCTCCTTTTTAGGGTTTCATAGCCTCGGGCAGAATCCCTTACAGTTTCGGACGGGTATCCATCCGTCGTAATTTTGTCAGGATAATCGAGTGGAATTCGAGACAAGAATCGAGGTGAGGTTCGAGACGTGATTAAAGACGCGATTCGAGACGAGGCTCAGTACGTGATACGAGACGAGATTCGAGACGAGGCACAATACGTGATTCGAGACGAAGCGAGATTCTAGACGAGTCTCAATACGTGATTCGAGACGAGGCGAGATTCGAGGAGAGGCTCAATACATGATTCGAGACGAGACGAGATTCGAGACGATGCTCAATACGTGATTCGAGACGAGGTTCGAGAAGAGACTAATTCTTTTTTTGTAGGCGCAATTCATTTTACTCCAGGCTCCCCAATTTTGAATCAGAATCGGTAGACGAATTCAATCATTAGTTTCAGATTTCATTTTATTTTCGTTATTACTTTTTTCTTTCTTTCATACGTTGTACACCAGACCCTTTTTCAATACCGCCAACAGATGCGGGTTCCTGACCCGCAGTCGCAGTGCAATTGTTACAAGAGAGAGAATATTGCTTTATTCATGCGCTCAAGCAAACTTAAGCCTCTAAAGTCTAAACCTACGCATCTGCGATCGATATACAACGTACTCGTACGTACTACGTGGGCACGTTGGCACGTAATCGAGCAATTGAAAGTATTGCAGGCGCAACGCCTCTTCATACTCGCAGGGAAAATAATAAATAAATAAATGACTGCGCCCTGCAGTACGGTTATGGTTATGGTTATGGTGCATCGGCTCATGGAACTTTATTCTTTATGTGTATGAATGTGGATTTGCAGGAGGCACTGCTTGACAGCAGGGTGCCTGTTATAGCCACAGAATACATCGATAAAAGATCGTTGATCTTGCCTTATCGATACGTGTTCATTGAAAAAAATTAATATTAAAAAGCAATTAAACACTCTTTCCTCTATCCCCTCTTTTCCCTTTTTTTCAAAAAACTTCCCCGATTTCTCTTTTTTTTCGCTTCAATGCGAACTGAATTAATAGAACCTCGAACAGAACCCAATAAGAAAATTTAGGTATTTTTCGTTGAAAGTCAATTTTTTTTATTAGAGATTCCTGTTACCGACATTTTACCGACATACAGACCATTCTGCAGCTCAAGTGGTTCGTGTCTGTGCTAAGTTTCTGGAATATTCTCAAAGGTTACCGATGACTTCATAAAATGATATTGCGCCATTTTGAGTTACAAATTTTGGGTCAACTACACTTCAAGCCCCATATAATAACAGTTTCGCGGGTTGCCTCGCAATGACCTTGTTACTAAATTGGTACCCCCGAAACGCAAACAGTCAGGGCCGCCTGAACCGTTTCCAATTGGAATGCATAATGTTGCGCAATATACTCGACTGAGTACTCGTGCACTGCGGCCCTTCTGAGGCAAGAGTTATTCAACTAGTAATCCGTGATGCGGCCTAATTCAACTAATTCGGAATAATACCATTATTCAGAAGTAATCCTATTTTAATCCAGAGTAATACGTAATGAGTAATGAGTAATTTAATCCACTTGTAATGCGAAGTAATACACTCATTATGCGGAGAAATTTACTTGTAATCGGAGAAATATCAGTATTCAGGAGTAATCCTAGAATTTGGGAGTAATCCACTTAGAAGCGGGAGTAATCCACTTGTAATCCAGCATCATTCATGTAATTCGGAGTAATCCCAGTATTCAGGAGTAATTCACTAGGAATCCGAAGAAATCCACTTGTGATCCGAAGTAACACTTGTATCTGGAGTAATCCACTTATCATTTGATCTAATTTAAGTAATTCGGAATAATCTCAGTATTAAGAAGTAATCCATTTGTAATCCGAGGCAATCCACAACAATCCACTTGTAATCCGCGAATACACTTGTATTCCGACATAATCCACTTGTAATCCGATACAATACACTTGTATTCCACTTGTAATCCGACATAATCCACTTGTAATCCGACCTAATCCACTTTTAATATGAGACAATCCACTTGTATTCCGATATAATCCGTTTTTAATCCAACCCAATCCACTTGTAATTCGAGTAATCCACTTGTATTTCGACATAATCCACTTTTATTCCACTTGTAATCCGACATAATCCACTTGAAATCCAACATAATCGCCTTGCAATCCAACATATTCCA
>CAKNXH010082074.1:0-11960 GCA_932178445.1 Andricus quercusramuli
TGGAAAGTATAGGAAGTATGGAAGTAGAGAAAGTGAGGGGAGTATGAGAAATTAGGAGAGAAAACTAAGAGAAGTGAGGCGGAATGAGGTGCGTAGTAGAGGAAAGGACGGGAGGGGAAGTAGAGGATCTGGGGAAGTAGAGAAAATGAGTGTAGTGAATGTAGAAGAAATGAGGTGAAGAAAATTGGGGAAATTTTCGGGTGGGAAATTAGGAGAAGTGATGGGGAATGAAGGGTTAGAAGAGGAACTAAGGAAGCAGGGGAAATGAGGGGAAGAACATAAGGGGAAATGTGAGTAGGGAAAGTAGGGAAATGAGAGGAGAGGATGTAGGATAAATTATGGAAGGGAAATTAGGAGAAGCTATGGGAAGTGAAGAGGTAGTAGAGGAACTAAGGAAGCAGAGAAAATGAGAGGAGTGAAAGTTGGGGAAATTAGGGGAAGGAAAGTAGGGAAAATGATGGGAAATCAGGGGAGTGGGAGTAGGTCAAGTAGGGGCAGTTAGGGGAGAGAAATTATGAGAAGTGCTGGGGAAGAAGGAGAGTAGTGTAGGAAGTATGGAAGTAGAGAAAGTGAGAAAAGTGAAAGTAGAGGAAATGATGGAAGGAAAGTAGGGGAAATTAGGGTAGAGAAAATAATGTGAAATGAAGGGAGGGGATGTAGAGCAAATTAGGGGAGGGAAATTAAGAGATTTGAGGGAGAATGAAGTGCGTAGTAGAGGAAATTATGGGAGGAGAAATAGAGGAACTAGGGAAGTAGATAAAATAAGAAGAATGAAAGTAGAGGAAATGAGAAAAAGAAAATTAGGGGAAATGAGGATAGGGAAAATTATGAGAAATGAGGGGAGGGGAAGATAGAGAAGGAAAATTAAGAGAATTGAAGGGGAATGTGTTGGTAGTAGTGGTAATAACGGAGGGGGGATAGGGGATATGAGGGGAGTGAAAGTAGAAGAAATGAGGGGAAGAAAAGTAGGGGAAATGAAGGTAGGGAAACTGATGGGAAATGAGCGATAGGGAGATAGGGCAAATGATGAGAGTGGAAGTAGCTGAAGTGGGGGAAGTGAGGGGAGTGAGAGGGAAGTTAAAAAAAAATTAGCGGGAAAGAAGTGAAATTATGTGAGGGGAAGTAGATGAAATTATGGGAGAAGTAGATGTAGAAGGGTAAATGAGGGGTGGAAAGTTAAAGGAATTGCAGGCAGATGAGTGGAGAAGTGGGGGAAGAGGAAATGAAGGAAGATGAGTTAGGGGAAATTAGTTGATTAGAAGTGTGTAGTTAGAGAAAATAAGGGATGGTAAAGTAGGGAAAATTGTGGGATTAAAATTCCTTCTTGCACTTTATTGTAAAAAACCGAAAAAAAGGAACCGCTTAGCCCCATTTTGCAATAATTTATACAAGGTTCCCAAGTGGTTTAATTGTTAGTTCCGTCACTTGAACACGTGGAGGTGTACCCAATACATAAACCACAGAATTTGCAATGTCCTCTGCTTCTAATCCAGGCGCTTTTAACATCTCTTGCATCTTAGGATCACTTATTGTTGTTGTTTTAGTAATATCTGTATGCACGTATCCTGGGCTGATGCTCTACAACAACACAATATATCCAATTTTAATTATTATTTACAAAATCGTTCCTATTATCGAAATAGATAGCATTAAACAACTGGAAATGACTTCAACAAACTTAAAGCCGACTCTCGGTTAACCTCATTGTCAGGGGTTGCCGGAAAGAATAATTTTGGGTAAACCGGGAGTATCGAAACGTAAACAGTCAGGGACGCCTGAACCATTTCCAATTGGAATGCATAATATTGCATAATATTGCATAATATTGCACAATATTGCGTAATATTGCATAATCTTGCATAATATTGCATAATATTGCATAATATTGCATAATATAAAGCAATAGTCAGTGGGTACATGTACCGAAATTTCGGTACGAACAGCTGGATTTTTTCGGTAAGAATTCTATGGGGAAGGGTCTATTTCCACTGAAATTTCAGTATATTGACAGGGCTGGTTCTATAGCAAGAATCCTACCTTACCGACATCGAGAACATTCTAAAGCTGAAGTGGTTCGTGTCCGAGCTAATTTTCTATTATGTTCTCGAAGAGTACCGATGACGTCACAAAATGATATTGAACAATTTTGTGAAACGAATTTTGCGTAAACAACTTCAAGGTTATTTATTATCTCAATGAAGCATTCGGCGTAAACACTTTTAGGGTTGTATTTTGATTTGTCCTTGTATTTTCTACTGCGTCATATAGTTATGAGAAAAATAATGACAAACCAAAATATAATCTTGAAACTGTTTACGTAAAATGCGTAATTGGGCTAATAAGTAACATTGGAGTTGTTTACGCTATATTCGTTTCACAAAATTGCGCAGTATCATTTTGTGACGTCATCGGGAATCTTCGAGAACATTCTAGTAACTTAGCCCGGCCTCGAACCGCTTCAGCTTTAGAATTTTCTCGACGTCGGTAAGGTAGGAATCTTAGTGTAAAACCAGTCGGATTGAACAGTTTAAAAAATACATACCGTTGTTCTTATTTTAGTACCAATTAATTCCAATTCTAAGGATTCTGTTATTGAGGTAACAGCATATTTTGTTGCACCATATACGTTCATGTATACTCCCGGAATGCTAATCACTTTATGTCCTACAACGCTGCAAAAAAATGGAAATTAGATTAAAATTATATTCTTTACTTGAACTAAACAACAATTTTGAATTAAAAATGATTTTAATTTTAAAAAATTATTAATTAATTATTATTAATTAAATTAACTAATTATTGAATAAATAAATAAATTATTAATTAAATTATTATTAATTATCATTATTAATTATTTTATAATTAATTAAATAAAAGCTAAAAATTTCTGTTATTCTCTGATGATAATACAGATTCCTTGAAAAATTTGATTTGTAGCATATGACGAAATAATGTGTGTATTTTCTGAAAAAAGTTCCTTCTCTCGATCTCTCTAGTAGCTTAACGGAAAAGCACCCGACCGGCAATTGGAAGTTATGTGGTTCGATTCCCAGCGGAGCGAAAGGAGATCTTTTTTCAGAAAAAAATTAAAATCTACATTTTGTTGTAAATTTTTTGACATCTTTTTAAATTTCAAATTATTCTTGAATTTTTTGAAAAATTCTGAATATCTTTTAAAATGATTCGAATTTTTTCTAAAATGTTTGAAATATCTTTATGATTTCCCAGGAATCTTAAAAACAAATTTATTCTATTGAAACCTTTTAAAATTCTGAAAAAGCTTCTAGATTTGTTCTTCTACATCTTTAAAAATCTATATTTTATTGAAAATTTCTTAAAAATCTTTTCAAGTTGAAAATTATTTTTGAATCTTCTTAAAACTTATAAACTCTTCAACTTATTTGATTTTTTTTTAAATTTTGTGTTCTTGCAAAATCTAAAAATATGGCTTTAAAATCTTCTGCATCCTTTTTCCAAAATTTAGGAAAGAAAAAAAATGTCAACCAAATTGTTGTATTTTCAAGCAAAAAGACAAATTTTATGTTTAAAAAAATTAATTTTTAAACAAAAAAATCGAATTGAAAAAAAGTAAAATTTTCAGTTATTAAAATGAATTTTCAAGAAATTAGTTTTACTTTCAACCAAGTAGTTGAATTTTCAACTGAAAACTATTAATTGTCAACTAAAAATGGAATAATTAAAACTTCAGTTAAAAAAAAAAGAGATTTTCAGCTAAAAAAAATTCAACAAAATAGTTAAATCTTCAACCAAGTAGTCGAATTTTCAACAAAAAATTTAATTTTCAATTAAAACGGATTAATTTTCAACCAGACAGTTGCATATTTGACCAAAAAAGGTGAAATGTCTACAGAAATAGATACATTTTTAAATCAAAAAGACGAATGTTCAACAAAGTAATGAATTTTAAATCAATAACAACATTTTTTGTTTTTGTTACATTTTATAGTAAATTTTTGGAAGTTTTCTCAAGATTAAGTTTTTTAAAATCTTTTCAAAACTTCTAAAAATTTTATGTATCTTGTGAAATGACTTAAGGCTTTCCGAAAATTGGTTAAAATTCTGCAAAATTAAAAAAAAATATATCATATCATATCATGGTAACAAAACGTAAAGTAAAGAATCAATTGTAATAAATAATTTATAATCCTCTCCTAATTTTTGAAACATTTGGTGAAAAATTGAAGAAGAAATGGTTTCTTTTTTTAATTAATGTATCATTTATAATTTAAATGTTGTTTTTTCAAAAATAATTTTTCAGAATTAAAATTCCTCATTTTGAAATTCTTATTCACAAAAGTTCCGAAAATTCAAAAGAACAAACTAAAAACCAATGTCGCAAAAAATTTGAAATTTATATTTGAGAGTAGATAGGGAGGGCCGAGTCTAATCCAAGGTTCCTACCTTACCGATATCGAGAAGTCCGTGGCAAGCTTCTAGAACGTTCTCGTAGGGTCCTGATGACGTCACAGAATAATATTGCGCAATTGTGAGAGCTGAATTGGCGTAAACAGCTTCAAGGTTATTTATTATGAGAAAAACAAGGATGATTTATAATAGCTTTCTTGTACATAAAAATTCATGAAAAAATGCCTGTCTTTATTTATTTAATGCGCAAAAGATGTAGGTGTATAGGTAAAATTTGGTATGGAGGGCTATGTATGTATGACATTCTGTTTTGTCTGTAAAGATTTCTTGCTTCCTTATAGATAATCCATTTAATGTAAGTTTCATGACTTTATTTATTTAGTGCGCAAATAACTCGTTAAAAACGTTATTCTGCAGTCCAGAGCTTGCTACAATTTGAGGATAAAGAGACAGATATATTATGGGAGAACATTCTACAGCTGAAGTGGTTCGTGACCATGCTAAGCTTATAGAATATTCTTAATTTTAATTATATATTCCTCTTTATCTTCAAGTTCTAGGAGGTTCTAAATTCTACTCGATATATCTAGAATCACGGAAAATTTGTTTCTCGTAATTGTATAGAATCATTTATTGACGTTATTAAACAATATTCTAGAAGCTTAGCACAGATACGAACCACTTCAGCTGTAGAATGTTCTCTAATAACATATCTGCCTCTTTATCTTAAAGTTATAGAAGGTTCTACACTGCAGAATAATGTTTTTAATGAGTTATTTGCGCACTAAATAAAGACATGACTTTTTAATTAAATGAATTATCTATAAGGAAGCAATAAATCAAATTTATAGACAAAATAGAATGCTATATATAGCTCTCTATATCAAATTTTACCTATACACCTGCATCTTTTGCGCATTACATAAATAAAGTTAAAAAATATTTTTCTCATAATAAATAACCTTGAAGCTGTTCACGCAAATTCGGTAGAAATCTTGGATTAGAACCGGCCCTGTCTATCTACTCTGGAATTATATTCTTTACTCAAACTAAAAAACAAATAATTTACCGAATTTTTTAGCTTTTATTTCATCATAAATTAAAACGAACCTGTTTATGTTTATCAAGTGACCTTCTTGCCCAGATTCTTTCATCATTTTCACAGCTTCCTGACTGCAGTACAATAAGCCCATAACGTTTATACCAAACAATTTGTCCCAAGTTTCTTTGTCTGAATCTAAAAAAATTCATCCATTACAACAATTTTCTTGAGATATAGTGTACCTTTTTTAATTTTGAAAACTTTAGAAAATACCAAGAATTTTTCCGACAGCAAGAACGCCAGCATTATTAACCAATACATGGACAACTCCTAAGTTCTTCTTTATCCAGTCAAATGTTTTAATCACAACTTCTTGTTTAGAAACATCACATTCGAGTGCATGAAATGTTCCTTTCTCATTTAAGCTTTCCATTTCACTCTAAATCAGAGAAAAAGATCACAATAAAATAAATAATTAGCACGAGATACGTGGTGAGAATGTGTTCGTTAAAGCCGAAGGAGCTTTAACAAAAGAGAATTCACAATCACCAAATTTTTTAATTTTTCTCGTAAACGATGCAAGGTATCGCAAAAGAGCAAGAGGTTTTTTTTCAACCAAAAAAGATGAATTCTATAATACCCGAACTTTCAAACGCGTTTTTATCGAAACTACATTTTTTAAACTCGCGACCATGATTTCTCAAAAACAGTTCAATCGATTGCTTTCAAATTTGAATGGTACATTCAGGATACATACGGTTATCGCTGGAACTAGGATTTTTGAAAAATATTGGACCGTTTTTTTTCATAAAAAGATAGTCGCAAAAAATCATGAAATTTTGGGTCCTAATGTTTAGAAGCATATAAAAAATTGAATTTTCGAAATTTTCAAAAAATCCTTGTTCCGGCGATAGCCATTCACCTATAGGTCAACATCCAATTTTGTTTTTTTATTTCGGATAAGCCACGCTGACAGAATCATAGTCGCCGTTTACCTACCTTTTTTACATGGTTGCCATCCGCTCAATAAAACTCGCGATCAAGATCATATTTTTGCATATAAAAATTCAGAGTTACTACTAAAGACTGAATAAATATATAGTAAAAATTTGGAAGCTCTGTGTTTTTCAATTTCGCTACAAAAAATTTCGAAAAAACCTTAAAAAATAAGGCTGTCACACGGGATGACCCCCTTAAAGACGCTCAGAATGAATATCCATTTTTCTCATTGTGGTTTTTTTCAAAATAATTACTGGACGGTAATCTCATCACAAAAAATTATACAAAATATAAATTTTTCATTTTGTATATTAATATTCATATTAAATTATATATTTTCTGACCTCCATTTTCGTTTTTCTTCTGGCCAGTCCAACGACAATCATTCCTTCTGTAACCAAGGATTTAGCTGTAGCTAATCCTATGCCTGCTGATGCACCTGTTACCACAGCAACTTTACCAACCCAGCGATTCATTTTTATATTTATAAATTTTGATTATTTATCAAGAATAAAAAATTTAAAAATCACGCAATTTTTATAAGATCTTTGATATGCTGCTACCTGGAATGCCTAAAATGGACTGTGGCCCGCTGTTGCAGCAGCAGATTCTTAATATCTGGAGAAGGCAGATCCAGTTTGACAAAAAAAAAGGACAATGCGAGATCCGTGTTTTTCAAGGTTTCAAAACTGCGTTTCAGCTTGGCGATTAGGTCATTGAGAGGATTTGCCGTATCGCAAAATTCTCTCTGCAACGCGCTAATTCCTAAACTAAAACGCAGTTTGTTGAACAGGATATGAACAGGATAAAGCAAAAATTTACTAATGTAATTGATGTTTCGAAAAGAAAACTGAATTTCATTTACTATTAATCATATTTTGAATAAAATTTTTATAATGTTTAAATAAATTAAATTAAATTTAAAAAGATCTTCTCTTTTCACTCCGCTGGGATTCGAACACCAGATCAACTGATTTCCGGTCAGGTGCTCCAACTCTAACCATTGAGCTACAGAGGGATCAGAGTAAGAATCTATTTTTCTGATATACGCTTTATCAGCAAGATGTTACATACAAATCAATTTTTAATAGGAATCTGCATTATCATAGGAGATGGTAAATATCGATCCGATGAAAAATCCAATCACACATACTGTGAATAATGGAAATCTACATTATCGATCAAAGTTAAATCCTCTAATACAGAACAATTTTCGAATAAATAAAATAAAAATAAATTGAATTTAATAAATTTTAATTTATATCTCCATCTAGTCTGTGATGACGAAAAAAAAATTTTGTATTAGAGGATTTAACTTTGATCGATATTGTAGATTTCCTTTATTCACAGTATGAGCGATTGGATTTTTTATCGGATCGATATTTACCATCTCCTATGATTTGTATGTAACATCTTGCTAATAAAGCGTATATTAAAAAAATATATTCTTACCCTGATCCCTCTGTAGCTCAATGATTAGTGCAACTGACCGTAAATCAGTTGATCTGGTGTTCGAATCCTAGCGGACTCAAAAGAGAAGATCTTTTTTTCTGAATAAATTGAATTTAATAAATTTGAATTTATAACTCCATCTTGTCTGTGATGACGAAAAAATTTTTCTGTATTAGAGGATTTAACTTTGATCGATATTGTAGATTTCCATTATTCAACCGTTTTGTAGAAAATTTGCATTTTCTCTAGAAAATTGACCAGTTTGGTAGAGAATTCAACTATTTGTCGAATTTTGAACTATTTTGTTAAAATATAATTTTTTAGTTTAAAATTCATCACTTTAGTTAAAGTTTTTTGTTTGGTCGAAAATTCATGTATTTCGCTAGAAAATATTCTTTTTTGCTAGAAAATCAGTTTTTTTTTTTAATTAATTTTTCTCTCATTGAAAATTAATATTTTTATTGAAAATTAATTTTGAACTAACGATGTAACTAAATTTTTGTTCGATTGTTTTTTTTATAGACATTTAATCTTTTTGATAGAAAATTCATTTGTTTGGTTGAAAATTTAACTATTTCGTTGAAAATTTATTTTATTTGGTTAAAAACTTATTTCTCTAACTTAAATTTAAACTGTTCTATTTTTTTTTTGAAAATATATATTTTTTAGTTGAAAATTCATCTATTTTGTTGAAATTTTGTCTTTTTTGGTAGCAATACAATAACCTTTTTGTTTGAAAATTTACTGAAATCAATGGAATTTTTTCGATTTTCAAAATTATTTCCAATTCATTTGAATGTTTGAAATTGGTTTGCAGTCATGAGTCACTTTTTTGGTTATAAATTAGTAGGGTTTTCAAGATTTAAAGAGATTTAAAATTATTTTTTGGAAGTCACCCTGAATTCTTTTAAATTCTTCGGAATTCTCTTGAAATTTTTTATTTCACTTATTTCACTTTCACTTCATTTTCACAGAATAGTTTATGCGCGAATAAAAAAAAATAGCAAAGAGAGCTATAAAAATTAGTCAAAATAGGCGGCGTGCGCCTACAAAAAAGAGTTTCGTAGCCTATTAAGTCGTTTAAACCTCCCCTCCTGTCCCGTTTCCCCTATTCTACTTTCCTCCCCTCCTATACCAATTACCTCGTCTCGCCTCGAGTCGCGTCTCGAATCACGTCTGGAGCCTCGTCTCGAATCTTGTCTTGAGTCTTCTCTCGAGTCTCGTGAAAAGGGCAAATAGGGTAATTTTTTCAAGGAAAAGGGGAAAAATTAAACATTTATACGTTCAGAAAAGAAGAAATAATCTTTTATAAGAAATTGCATGGTTTTTAAATAATATTAAATGATTTTTGAATAATTTCTACCATCAAAGAATTTATTTCTTTTAATTGAATATACTTCGGATGTACTATGGATTGCAACATTTTTAAGGGATATGAAGAAATTCGACTTTCAGAGGATTTCAAAGATTTCGTTTCAAAAATTAGTAAAACTCTTAATATTTAAAAATTTGTCATTATGCATTTTTGTATAGTTTGTTCTTAGTATTGTAAAATAATAAGTAAAACTTGAACTATTTTTAATTTGAGTTTTGATAAAATTCTTGATTATGAAAACGATTTAAAACGTATAAAAATTGTTTCTTTAATAACATTTTATGTTTTCTCGGGTTTTCTGCATCGCCGTTAATGGATGTTCAATGACCCAAGTATATCCAATGTTAACAAATACATTTTCTAATGACCGAAATAATTACAAAATTATTTAACACTATTTAAAAACTATATAGTTTCTTGTAGAAGATAGTTTCTTCTTTTCTGCAAGTAAAAATGAATGTTTAATTTTTCTCCAACTTTGCCCCTTTTTTGTGCACATATTATCCTATTTCTCCTTTTTAGGGTTTCATAGCCTCGGGCAGAATCCCTTACAGTTTCGGACGGGTATCCATCCGTCGTAATTTTGTCAGGATAATCGAGTGGAATTCGAGACAAGAATCGAGGTGAGGTTCGAGACGTGATTAAAGACGCGATTCGAGACGAGGCTCAGTACGTGATACGAGACGAGATTCGAGACGAGGCACAATACGTGATTCGAGACGAAGCGAGATTCTAGACGAGTCTCAATACGTGATTCGAGACGAGGCGAGATTCGAGGAGAGGCTCAATACATGATTCGAGACGAGACGAGATTCGAGACGATGCTCAATACGTGATTCGAGACGAGGTTCGAGAAGAGACTAATTCTTTTTTTGTAGGCGCAATTCATTTTACTCCAGGCTCCCCAATTTTGAATCAGAATCGGTAGACGAATTCAATCATTAGTTTCAGATTTCATTTTATTTTCGTTATTACTTTTTTCTTTCTTTCATACGTTGTACACCAGACCCTTTTTCAATACCGCCAACAGATGCGGGTTCCTGACCCGCAGTCGCAGTGCAATTGTTACAAGAGAGAGAATATTGCTTTATTCATGCGCTCAAGCAAACTTAAGCCTCTAAAGTCTAAACCTACGCATCTGCGATCGATATACAACGTACTCGTACGTACTACGTGGGCACGTTGGCACGTAATCGAGCAATTGAAAGTATTGCAGGCGCAACGCCTCTTCATACTCGCAGGGAAAATAATAAATAAATAAATGACTGCGCCCTGCAGTACGGTTATGGTTATGGTTATGGTGCATCGGCTCATGGAACTTTATTCTTTATGTGTATGAATGTGGATTTGCAGGAGGCACTGCTTGACAGCAGGGTGCCTGTTATAGCCACAGAATACATCGATAAAAGATCGCTGATCTTGCCTTATCGATACGTGTTAATTGAAAAAAATTAGTATTAAAAAGTAATTCAACTATCCCCTATCCCCTCCTTTCCCCTTTTAAAAAAAAACTTCCCCTTTTTCTCTTTTTTTTTTCGCTTCAATGCGAACTGGATTAATAGAACCTCGAACCGAACCCAATAAGAAAATTTAAGTATTTTTCGTTGAAAGTTAATTTTTTTTTACTAGAGATTCCTGTTACCGACATTTTACCGACATACAGACCATGCCACAGCTCAAGTGGTTCGTGTCTGTGCTAAGTTTCTGGAATATTCTCAAAGGTTACCGATGACTTCATAAAATGATATTGCGCCATTTTGAGTTACAAATTTTGGGTCAACTACACTTCAAGCCCCATATAATAACAGTTTCGCGGGTTGCCTCGCAATGACCTTGTTACTAAATTGGTACCCCCGAAACGCAAACAGTCAGGGCCGCCTGAACCGTTTCCAATTGGAATGCATAATGTTGCGCAATATACTCGACTGAGTACTCGTGCACTGCGGCCCTTCTGAGGCAAGAGTTATTCAACTAGTAATCCGTGATGCGGCCTAATTCAACTAATTCGGAATAATACCATTATTCAGAAGTAATCCTATTTTAATCCAGAGTAATACGTAATGAGTAATGAGTAATTTAATCCACTTGTAATGCGAAGTAATACACTCATTATGCGGAGAAATTTACTTGTAATCGGAGAAATATCAGTATTCAGGAGTAATCCTAGAATTTGGGAGTAATCCACTTAGAAGCGGGAGTAATCCACTTGTAATCCAGCATCATTCATGTAATTCGGAGTAATCCCAGTATTCAGGAGTAATTCACTAGGAATCCGAAGAAATCCACTTGTGATCCGAAGTAACACTTGTATCTGGAGTAATCCACTTATCATTTGATCTAATTTAAGTAATTCGGAATAATCTCAGTATTAAGAAGTAATCCATTTGTAATCCGAGGCAATCCACAACAATCCACTTGTAATCCGCGAATACACTTGTATTCCGACATAATCCACTTGTAATCCGATACAATACACTTGTATTCCACTTGTAATCCGACATAATCCACTTGTAATCCGACCTAATCCACTTTTAATATGAGACAATCCACTTGTATTCCGATATAATCCGTTTTTAATCCAACCCAATCCACTTGTAATTCGAGTAATCCACTTGTATTTCGACATAATCCACTTTTATTCCACTTGTAATCCGACATAATCCACTTGAAATCCAACATAATCGCCTTGCAATCCAACATATTCCA
>CAKNXH010082079.1:0-23876 GCA_932178445.1 Andricus quercusramuli
TCATAGAATTCACGGAATTCATAGAATTCACGGAATTCATAGAATTCGCGAAATTCATAGAATTTCCGGAATTCATAGAATTTAAATAATACGAGGAATTCGAGGAATTCACGGAATTCGTGTAATTCACGGAATTCGTGTAATTGAAGGAATTCACGACATTGAAGGAATTCACGGAATTTATGGAATTCACGAAATTCACGGAAATCATGGAATTGAACGAATTCATGGAATTCATAGAATTCACAGAATTCATAGAATTTACGGAGTTCATAGAATTCACGGAATTCACAGAATTTATAGAATTTACGGAATTCATAGAATTCAAATAATTTGAGGAATCGAGGAATTCATGGAATTCAAAGAATTGACAGAATTCGAGGAATTTACGGAATTCATGTAATTTAAGGAATTCACAGTATTAATGGAATTCACGAAAATCACGAAAACCGTGGAATTGAAAAAATGCATGGAATTCATGGAATTGAATGAATTCATAGAATTCACGAAATTCATAGAAGTCACAGAATTCATAGAATTCACGGAATTCATAGAATTCACGGAATTTGCGGAATTCATAGAATTTACGGAATTCATAGAGTTCAAATAATTCGCGGAATTCGAGGAATTGACAGAATTCTAGGAATTCACGGAATTCGTTTAATTGAAGGAATTCACGACATCGAAGGAATTCACGGAATTTATGCAATTCATGAAATTCACGGAAATCGTGAATTTGAAAAAAAATGATGGAATCCATGGAATTGAACGAATTCATGGAATTCATGGAATTGGAGGAATGAATGAAATTGAAGGAATTCATGAAATTCATAGAATTCACAGAATTCATAGAATTTATAAAATTCATAGAGTTTACAGAATTCATAGAATTCACGGAATTCACAGAATCCATAGAATTTAAGGAATTCATAGAATTCATTCAAATAATTTGAGGAATTCGAGGAATTCACGGAATTCGAGGAATTGACAGATTTCGAGGAATTCGTGTAATTGAAGGAATTCACGAAATTCACGGAAATCGTGGAAAAAAATCATGGAATTCATGGAATTCATGGAATTGGAGGAATGAATGAAATTGAAGGAATTCATAGAATTCACAGAATTCATAGAATTTACAGAATTCATAGAATTTACAGAATTCATAGAATTCACGGAATTCACAGAATCCATAGAATTTAAGGAATGCATAGAATTCATTCAAATAATTCGAGAAATTCGAGGAATTCACGGAATTCGAGGAATTGACAGAATTCGAGGAATTCACGGAATTCGAGGAATTGACAGAATTCGAGGAATTCACGGAATTCACGGAATTGACAGAATTTGAGGAATTCACGGAATTAATGGAATTCACGAAATTCACGGAAATCGTGGAATTAAAAAAATTCATGGAATTCATGGAATTGAACGAATTAATGGAATTAATGGAATTGAACGAATTCAAGGAATTAATGGAATTGGAGGAATTAATGAAATTCAAGGAATTCGTGGAATTCATGGAATTCACGGAGTTCGTAGAATTCACAGAATTCATAGAATTAACGGAATTCATAGAATTCGTGTAATTTAAGGAATTCAAGAAATTTATGGAATTCATGGAATTGAAGGAAATCATGAAATTGATGGTATCCAAGGAATTTAAAGAATTAAAGGAATTCACGGAATTCAAGGAATTCAAGTTATTAATGGAATTCGAGAAATTCACAAAATTCATAGAATTCACGAAATTTGTAATAATACTGAAGTTTGGAACAATTGAAACAATGCACCCTCTGAACCAGTTCAGTTCGCTATCTCTGATCATTTATCAATCTGAAGTTAGCAAACTAAACAAGACGGAAACTGGTATTAGAATAGACTATTTCTGAGATCATATCAGAACGCCCAAAAATGGATCCCAGATAAAAATGAATACCCAGTTTTTAGTGTGTGCGGGCTCTTTTGGGGAAAACTGATTCATTTCCTGATTAAAAACTGTGGGCAAAAATTGGCGATCCCTTCCCCCGCCTTGGATATTGACTCATGCATTCTTGGACGCCGGTCAAGGATCTAACATAAGCTAAGGAGGTATAGTTAGGAGAGGCGAAAAACGTGTAGATTTGCTAAGATCCTGCGAAAGAACGAAGGAACTGTCTTGGATCGCCCACGAATGACTCGATCTTGGTAAACAGTAGACAGTAGGTATACAGATACAGCTGAGCAGGCCGACAGACTGGTTGAGCATGCTACTACGTGACATGGTTTTTGAAAGGCCAAGCGACCAATGTCACAACCTGTTTGAAAGGCGCTAGAATCTAGAAGGCACGATCGCAACTTTACTTACTGCCATGCCGATGCCATGCCAATGCCATGCCGTGTCGAACCGATCCATCCGATCGATAGATCGTTTCTCTTTCTTCGACCCATGACTTTTTTTTCCTGAAAAGTAGCCACGATAATAAGCCAATAAGGTGAACTGAACATCGCTCGAGCTTCTTTCTATTCGACGTTAATGTGACTTAGCTGGCTTATCGACCCCTTAAGGCGCTTCCTCAGGCATAATACACGACAAGAAAGTCTCCTTTTTTTGGAAATGGTCTTGTTTTTTTTTTTATCAATCGAAAATGTGCTGCATTTATGCTCCTGGAAACAAGCGATCCGCCACCGGGAAACTCATCCGACCTTCCTATTGTTACAGCGTCACACGATTCGAGCCGCTTGAACAAAATTGATAATTATTAACATATTTAGACATTGAATTTTAATATGATGCATTAGATTCATTACGTATTGACGAGACGATTAAAAAGAGATAGAAAAAAACCGTTCTCCCGTTCAATTTCTCTTGGGAATTTTGGTAAATTTGAATTTTATTCAAAATTACCTCCAATATTATCCAATATTATTACTAAACATCACCACTTTTTAATTTGAAGACGATTAAAAAGAAAAACTATTAATCTCTGTCTATAAATGACCGAACTGTGCCTTTGTTTATAAAAAAAAAATTATTTTGTAAATAAACCAATAAAATCTAATGACCAATCTTAATCACTAAATATTACCACTCATATAATTTAAAGGTACTGAAGAAGAAAAACGATTACTGTCTGCCAATAAACGCCTAAACTTTGCATTTGTTTACATAATTTGTGCATAAAATAAACAAATTATACCATACAACAAATTTTCAGAATCAAACATGATCGTGTTCTAAAATTGCGCAAAATATGGATCAATGAAATTTTTATTAGCTGATAAAATTTGAAGAAAATAAATTAAAAAAAGGATTAGGAAAATCGTTCAATACTCTCAATATTAAAGGTAATCTTGAATAAAACGCAAAATCACCAAAACTCCCAACAGAAATTGAATGGGTGAACCGATTTTTTTCTATCTTTTTTTAATCGCCTCGTCATTATGTCATGAACCTAATGCAGCATATTAAAATTCAATTTCTGAATATTTTAATAATCAACAATTTCGTTCGAGCGGCTCGAATCCTGTGACGCTGTAACAATGGGAAGGTCGGATGAGTTACGACCGGAAAAATCCAACGTAACAGATAAATTTAAAAATAAATAGTTTTATTTGTAACCAAAAAGTTTAATTTCCTACTGAAGTATTTTAATTTCCAAACAAAAATATAAATTTTCATCAACAAAGTTTATTTTAATTCAAAAATATGCATTTAAAAAAAAAATTAATTGTTAACTTAATACTTTCATAATGAAATATTTTTATCAAGAGAAAAATTATTTTTAATATTTAAAGTTTCTAAAATTATTGTTTAACTTTGAAATAACAATAATTGAAAAAAATATATTTCTGGATGAAAATTGTCTTCAAGTATTTTTATTTTTAATTCAAACAATAATTTTAGAAACTTTGAACAAGAAACATTTTTTTAAATAAAAATATTTGATTATTGTATTTTTGAAAAGTTAATGATATTTATTGAAAAACAATTTTTTTATTGTTCCGGGTGTTTTATAATTCAAAAATTTTCTTTTAGGATATTTTATAATTCGGCAATTTTCCATCGGGAATTTAAAAACTCGGTAATATTATAAACTGTCAGGAACTTCGGTCATAATTTTTCGGTTGAAAATTCAACTAATTCATAAAAATTCTTTTTTCTTTTTTTTGAAAATTGATTTTTTTAGTGGAAAATTCATCTATGTATTTGAAAATTGACTTTATTAAAAAAATAATACTTCTTTTCTGAAAATTCATTTTTTGTCGTTAATAATTCATTTCTTTAGTTAAAAATTTAACTACTTCCTGAAAAATATTTTTTGTTGTTAAAAATTAATATTTCAGTTGAAAATTCATCAGTTTTGGTTGAAAAATCATTTTTTTGTTTAAAATTCAACTAATTTATAAAAATTCGTTTTTTTTTCTTGAAAATTGATTTTTTTGGTTGAAAATTTAACTATGTGTTTGAAAATTGACTCTTCCTTAGAAAATTATTCATTTTTTTGTAAATTCATTTATTTTGGTTAAAAATTCATTTCTTTGGTTTAAAATTTATCTACTTTGTTCAAACCTCCCTTTTTTGTTTCAAATTTATTCTTTAACTGAAAATTAAACTATTGCTAGTTTTGGTACACATTTTTTTTAGTTGAAAATTCATTTCTTTTTATAGAAATTCAACTATTTTATTGACAAAATCTTTGTTGTTAAAAAATTAATTTTTGAACTTGAAAATTAATTATTTCATTTAAAGTTCGTCTTTTTTCAATTCAACTCTTGTTTCTGTAATATTAAAATTTTGAAAATCTTTTTTGTTTGGAATATCAAATATTCAATTTTTTATTGAAAATTCCTCTTTTTTGGTTCAAAGTTATACTACTTTGTTAAAAAGTGAGTTTTTCGATTTGAGATTCATTACTTTGGTTGAAAATTGAATTATTCTATTGAAAATTTCGCTTTTCTTGATTGAAAATTAATTTTTTTAACAGAAAATTGAACTATTCTATTTTTCGTTGCGAATTCAATTTGAAAATTTCACCATTCCATTGTTGGTTGAAAATTTAACAATTTGTTGAAAATTCTTCTTTTAGTATAAAATTTGCCTTTTTTAGTTGAAACTTTAAACATTTAGTTGGAAATTTATGTATTTAGTTTAAAATTTGTCTTTCTATTAGAAAGTTAATCCTTCTTATTGGAAAATTGATCTTTTTGTTGAAAATTGAACTATTTCATGTTTTCGTACAATTTTTTTAGTTGCAAATTCATTTCTTTCTATAAAAATTTAACTTTTTGATTAAAAAACATTTTTTTGTCAAAAATTAATTTTCGAACATTTTTAAATTGACGAAGGTTTAATTAAATGAATTAAAAATTTTTGAACAATTAAAATTACAATAAAATACAATAGGTTTATTCTTTTGAAAGTTATCGTGCCAAAAAACTAAAAATCTACAGTCAGACAGACAGACTAACAGACAGACAGACTAAGGGACAGACAGACTAACAGACAGACAGACAGACTAACAGACAGAAAGACTAAAAGACAGACAGACTAACAGACAGAAAGACTAAAAGACAGACAGACTAACAGACAGAAAGACTAAAAGACAGACAGACTAACAGACAGACGAACAGACAGACAGACTAATTTTTATTCCATTTTTTTTTCATTTTTCCAAAATATAATTTAAAGACTATTACAAAAAAAGTAGCCGAAAAAAACCCTAAGCTTTCCTCTATCGCGTATCGACAATCGAAAATCGAGATTTTTTCCGTTAAGCCATAAAAGGAAGGAAAATGATGGTTTATCGCCCTTGGGATGAATGGCGGGCGTAAAGAAGATAAGAAAGGATTCCTTTGGGGAATTCGGGATAGGTCGTAACTACTGACATATATATAAGACCGATGGGGTTTTGTGTCGAGAGACAGTTAACCGCGTTTCTCATGATCGTGACATCTTCCAACCCCTTGAAATTTTAGCATTACAGTGCGAACGGGTGAAAACGGGTGGTTTTCGGGCGAACCGGTTCTACTGGTTTTTGATGCAGTCTCAAGAAAGGAAAAAAGAATAAAAAAAGAAAAAGAGTTGGGTATCCGGGCCCTACAGTGGAAGGTCTACCTAGGTTTTGTTTCCCAGAGGTCTGGTCTAGTCTAGTCTAGTCTACAACTATCACAGTCCATGGAATAGCTACATTTTCAAATAATAAATTAATTTTAAAAAAAACGAATTTTCAACAGAATCCTTGAATTTCTTTAAATAAATAGATTAACTTTTAACCAAATAGTTTTATTTTCTACCAAGAATACGAATATCAATCAAAAAGTTCAATTTGAATCGAGAGATGATCACGTTTGATGAGAAATTCTATTTTTCATTTAGAATTTGCCTCGTTTGGTTCCAAATTGTACTATTTTGTCGAAAATTTAATTATTTTGTTGAAAATTTAATTATTTTGTCGAAAATTTAATTATTTTGTTGAAAATTCAATTATCCCTGGTGAAAATTTTTTTACAAAGAATTACAGAAAACCAAAACTATTTTCACTGGAATCTGAAAATAAATGCAATAAATTACAACCAAAATTACAAGAATGTACAACTTTTTCCGATTATTGAGACGAATTTTGGAATTTTTGTCAAATGTCCACGTTTTGAGACCCCCTGAACCCAAAAGAAAAAGGTTTTTACAAAATGTATGTCTGTTAGTCTGTCTGTCTGTCTGTTAGTCTGTCTGTCTGTTAGTCTCTCTGTCTGTTTGTCTGTCTGTCTGTTAGTCTGTCTGTTTATATGTTTGTCTGTATGTTAGTCTGTCTGTTAGTCTGTATGTCTGTTAGTCTGTCTGTTAGTCTGTCTGCTCTCTGTAGATTTTTAGTTTGTTGGCACGTTAACTTTCGAAAGAATGAACCTATTGTATTTTATTGTAATTTTAATTTTCTACGAGAATCTACGGAAATTTATTGGCTCTTCAACAAAAAAGTTGTAATTTTTCAAACTCTGATGACAGATATTTAGAATATTGCAATGAGATAAAAACAAAACTATTTTCATAGGAATCGGTAAACAAATGCATTAAATGACAACCAAAATTACAAGAAAGTACAAGTTTTTCCTATTATTGAGACGAATTTTGGAATTTTTGTCAAATGTCCACGTTTTGAGACCCCTGAACCCAAAAAAAAGTTTTTTACAAAATGTCTGTCTGTTAGTCTGTCTGTCTGTTAGTCTGTCTGTTAATCTGTATGTTTGACGGTCTGTTTATCTGTCTGTCTGTTTGTTAGTCTGTCTGTTAGTCTGTCTGTCTGTTAGTCTGTCTGTCTGTTAGTCTGTCTATCTGCTAGTCTGTCTGTCTGTTAGTCTGTCTATCTGCTAGTCTGTCTGTCTGTTAGTCTGTCTGTCTGTTAGTCTGTCTGTCTGTTAGTCTGTCTGTCTGTTAGTCTGTCTGTCTGTAGATTTTTAGTTTGTTGGCACGATAACTTTCGAAAGAATGAACCTATTGTATTTTATTGTAATTTTAATTTTCTACGAGAATCTACGGAAATTTATTGGCTCTTCAACAAAAAAGTTGTAATTTTTCAAACTCTGATGACAGATATTTAGAATATTGCAATGAGATAAAACCAAAACTATTTTCATAGGAATCGGTAAATAAATGCATTAAATGACAACCAAAATGTCCAAAATTACAAGAAAGTACAAGTTTTTCCTATTATTGAGACGAATTTTGGAATTTTTGTCAAATGTCCACGTTTTGAGACCCCTGAACCCAAAAAAAAGTTTTTTACAAAATGTCTGTCTGTTAGTCTGTCTGTCTGTTAGTCTGTCTGTTAATCTGTATGTTTGTCTGTCTGTCTGTTTGTCTGTCTGTTTGTCTGTATGTTAGTCTGTCTGTCTGTTAGTCTGTTTGACTGTTAGTCTGTCTGTCTGTTAGTCTGTCTGTCTGTTAGTCTGTCTGTCTGTTAGTCTGTCTGTTAATCTGTATGTTTGTCTGTCTGTTTGTCTGTCTGTTTGTTAGTCTGTCTGTTAGTCTGTCTGTTAGTCTGTTTGTTAGTCTGTCTGTTAGTCTGTCTGTCTGTTAGTCTGTCTGTTAGTCTGTCTGTCTGTAGATTTTTAGTTTGTTGGCACGATAACTTTCGAAAGAATGAACCTATTGTATTTTATTGTAATTTTAATTTTCTACGAGAATCTACGGAAATTTATTGGCTCTTCAACAAAAAAGTTGTACTTTTTCAAACTCTGATAACAGATATTTAGAATATTGCAATGAGATAAAACCAAAATTATTTTCATAGAAATCGGTAAATAAATGCATTAAATGACAACCAAAATTACAAGAAAGTACAAGTTCTTCCTATTATTGAGACGAATTTTGGAATTTTTGAAATTTTTGAAAATTAGTTTTTTCAAATTGAAAATTGAAAAATTTTCATTTTATTCAAAATTCAACTATTCCGTGTGACTTTCATTGTGAAAATATGATTATTCATTTGATTACTTTTTTAATTTTTTTGCTCACTTTTTTTTTACTTTTTAGCCTAAAATTCATATTTTTCGGTTGAAAATTCAGCTGTTTTATAGCAAATTCGTCTTTTTCCTTCATTTGTTGAACATGCAAGTAATTGATTTATTTCTTTTTATTTTATTCTTATTTCTTAAATAATTTTCTTATAAATAAGTAAATAAATAAATTTCTTATTTCTTTATTCTTCTTTCTTTCATTCTTTATTTCTTAATTTAATTCTCAAATTATCAATAATAAATTTATATCGAAATTCTTTTTTTTTTAATCAATTTTTTTTTTGCTGGAACCATCACTATTACAATTTTTGTTAAATATTGATATTTTACATTGAAAATTGATCTATTCTGTTTAAAAATTCATGTATTTTGTTGAAAATTCGTTTTTTTTGTGGAGAAGTAAAAAATTCTTGATTGAAAATAAATCTATTTTGGCAAAAATGTAACTGTTTGGTTGAAAAATAATTTTTCTATCTTAAAATTTAATTATTCAAGTTTTGGTTGACAATTTACCCTTTTTAGAAAAAATTTCTTGTTAAAAATTCTCTTATTTCAGTTGAAGATATTTTCGGTTAGAAATTGATCTATTTCGTTGAAATCCTATTTTTTTGTTAAAAATGAAATTTTTCAACTGAATGTTCAACTATTCCACTTTTTGTTCAAATTTGATATTTCTTACTGAAAAATTTAAGTAAAAATTTAAAAAAAAATCATTTAAAAATTGTCCAGAAATCTAATAATAATTTAGAATCCAAATTTTTTCTAAAATTTTTCCAAAAATGTTGCAGAAGAAAAAAAATTACCTTAAAATCATTCAGATTCTTTTCTGATAATTTTGGAAATCTTATTAAATATTTTTTTAAATTAATTTTTGAACAAAATACTTATTTTCCGTTTTTGCAAGAATTTTGTACATTTGTTTACAAAAAAGTACATTTTTTAACAAAAAATTGCAAATTAAAACTTAAAAAATTAAACTAACTTAAAAAAAGAAACTTAAAAATTAAATTAACTAAAATCATATAGTTTTTAGTTGAAAATTCAAATTTTTGTTAGAAATTTAGCTTTTTCGTTGAAAATTAATAGCTTAGTAGCTTAGTCTGTAAGAGCATCAGACCGGCAATCGGAAAGACCTGAGTTCGGATCCCAGCAGAGCTTAAGAAATTTTTTTTCCCAATTTATAAATAAAAATCAGTTTCAAAAAATATCTATTTTATTCCAGTAATTAATTCGGGGATATTGATTTTGGATTGGGTACCTGACAACTTGGATTGAAACTTAAGAATCGAAATTCTAGATTTGAATAATTGAATTTGCAGCACTCCGCGAAAGGAGTCGATTGTGGCTCGAATTGCTTTTCTAGGAGAAACGTAATTCAGAAGCCATAGGCTTTTAGAAGCCTTAGAATATTGTACAAGAGTTGGTGATTAAATTTAGTGCATTAAGTCTAAAAACTAAAGAAAAGTTGAATACCCTTTTTTTTATAAGCGACTTTTTCTGTTATGTACGTATAATTTTGAAAATTTAATTGATATACTCATTTCACAACATCATAACAGCATTTAAATTTCTTATCGTAGTTCAAAATTATCTCTTTGGTTGAAAATTCATGTAATTTTTTTTTAAAATTTTAAATTACTTTTAAAAAATGAAAATATATTAACGTTTTATTTTGAAAATTCAATTGAGATACTCATTTCACAACATCACAACACACTTTAAATTTCTTATTGCAGTTGAAAATGATCTTTTTGGTTAAATATTTAAGTCATTTTTTTTTTAAATTCGTGTTTCCAATTTTACACATTTTAAATTTTAAACTAGTCAATTTTTACTGAGTCAAATAATGTGGATTCGACTGATGAATCAGTCATTTTTATTTATCCATTCTGTAGAATTTTTATCTAAAAAAGTTCAATTTCTTACCAGGAATGGAATAATTAAATTTTTAATAAACAAAATTAAGTTCTAACATTTCAATACAAAATTTGAATTAAAAAACAAATTATACAATACTCATTATATAATACAATACAATACAATAATGATACTCATTTCACAAGATCGTGAAATCATTTGAATTTCTTATCGTAGTTCTTTGGTTGAAAATTCATGTCTTTTTTTTTAATTTCAAAATTTTAAACTACTTTTCAAAAAATTTAAAACACATAAACGTTTTATTTTGAAAATTGAAATGAAATACTCATTTCGCAACATCACAAAAAATTTTTTTACAATTTTTTTAAAAATTAATTGCGCTTTTCCAACCTTAAACTTGAAAGGCTGAGAAGTTGCGGAGATTTTCTAATAACAATAATTATTAATGTAATCAATAAAATTTAAATCCTCACTACAGAGATACCTGAGATGAGAGACCTTGACTTCAATTACAATTTATTCAATATTATGAATTCTTAACAAATCCAGCTTCAATAGTAATAATTTTGCATTAATAATTTGAAACGAGTGGTGTAGGTTATTCGCGTGGTCGGATTACGCGCGACTTTAGAAACCATTTCGTCCTACGTTTCTACAAATGTTGTCTTTTGACCTTTATTTTCGAAATTTGATTTTTTTCTATTCAATTTTTCATTTTCAGAAAACAAAAATAAAACAAAAACAACTCTAATAGCTTAATGGGAAAGCATCGAACCGGCAATCAGAAGTTCTTAGGTTCGATTCCCAGCGGAGCGGAAGGAGAAGATCTTTTTTCAGAAAAAAAATTAATTATTATTCTTTTTAGTAAGTTTTTCTTTTGTAAGGGCAGGTTCGGAGGTGAAAGATCAAGTCCTCGACAGTCAACACTCAAACACTAAAGGAGAACGGTTTAGGGGGTTTATTTGGGTTTTGAAGGGGTTGCAAAATTGACCTGATGTGAAATTCGCGGCAGGGAATATTTTATATTAGACTTAAGAGGGGACATGGGTAATGAAAAAGCCTTTGTACTTTTCAGACGGACAACGGACATTCGACTCTTTCGTCCCTTTAATGGATGTCCTTACCTTACTTTATCCAGACTCTTACTATACCGGTTGCTTCCTTTAAAAGTTTACTTTTATACTACTTTTCGAAAAAAAAAATATGTACGTATAATTTTGAAAATTGAATTGAGATACTCATTTCCCAACATCACAAACTTTAGAAAAAATTGTCATAGATGTATTTTGAACAAAAAATAAAGTTTTATATACAAATAATAGCCAATATTCAATTTTATAATCTTATAGTGAATAATTAATTTATGTTAACTCAATTGACAATAATTAAAATTCAATTTTTATGTAACTTAATATTGTGAAAAAAGTATTCAGGCAAAAATCAATTAATCAGTTCACATTATGAGAAGCCTTAAACAATTATTTTTAATAAAGCATTCAAATAATTTTTACTTTATATTTTTTTGAACTTGAAATTTGATTTCTGAAAATTTGAATTGATTATAAACTCTAATACGACTTTTTGCATAAATTAAAACATGTGTACGTTATAATTTTGAAAATATAATTCATATACTCATTTCACAACATGACAAACTTCAAAAAAGATGTATAATTGTCATAAATGTATTTTAAACAAAAAATAAAGTTTCATTTTACAATTAATATCCAATATTCAATTACATAATCTTAAAGTAAATAATCAATTTATGTTACTTTAATTGACAACAATTGAAATTCAATCTTTATGTGATTTGATATTGTGAAAAAAGTATGCAGTCAATAATCAATAAATCAGTTCACATCATAAGAAGACCTAAACAATTATTTTCAATAAAACATTCAGATAATTTTTATTTTATATTTTTTCTGAACTTGAAATTTCATTTCTGAAATTTTTGAATTGATTATAAACTTTTATACTACTTTTGAAAAAAAAATAAAACATATACGTTTTGTTTTAAAAATTGAAATGATATACTCATTTCATAACATCACAAACTTTAAATAAATTGCAATAGATGTATCTTAAACAAAAAATTAATTTTTGTCATAAAAATAATAGCCAATATTGAACAACTTAATCTTAAAGACAATAATCAATTTATGTTACTTTAATTGGCAACAATTAAAATTCAATCTTTATATAACTTCATATTGTGAAAAAAGTATTCAGTCAATAATCAGTTAATCAGTTCACAACATAAGAAGCCTTAAACAATTATTTTTGATAAACCATTCAAATAATTTCTAATTTATATATTTTTTTGAACTTGAAATTTAATTTCTGAAAGTTTGAATTAATTATAAACTTCAATAATTTAAAAAAAAAATTGAAACATACGTACGTATAATTTTGAAAATTTAATTCAGATACTCATTTCACAACATCACGAACATTAAAAAAAACGTAATTGTAAGAGATGTATTTAATTTGATTTGATATTTATTTGAGATAACCCAACGAAAAAAAAGGTTTTATTATACAAATAATAGCCAATATTCAATTACATAATTTTAAAGTGAATAATCAAGTTATGTTACTTTAATTGACAATAATTTATTTTTTTTTTTTTTAATTTGAAATTTCGTTTCTGGAAATTTGAAATAATTATAACCTTTTATACTAGCTTTCGAAGAAATTAAAACTTATGTACGTATAATTTTGAAAATTTAATTCAGATACTCATTTCACAACATAACAAACATTCAAAAAAATATGTAATTGAGATTCTTTCTAAAAATTTGAATTAATAATAACTTTTGTAACGAATTCCATAGAAAATTAAAATGTATGTTCATATAATTTTGAAAACAGAATGTAGGTACTCATTTCACAACATCGAAATATTTGAAATTTTATATAAATTGGAATATATGTATTTTAAACATGAATAAACTCTTATCATACAAATTATAGCCAATATTCAATTAAATAATCTTGAAATAAATAATCAGTTTATGTAAATAGTTTTAAAAAAATAAATAAATTTCAATCTTTATCACATAGAACTGTAATTTTTCAACTAAAAATTTCAACTAATTAAGATTAATATTTAACCAAAAATGAAACAGTTAAATTTCCAGCTACAAAAAATTCAAAAAGAAAAACAGAAAAGAATTTTAAAAAGCGAATTTTTAACGAAATAATTTATTTTTAAACCGAAGCAATGAATTTTTATTGAAAATGATCGATCTTTAACCGAAAAATTGAAATTTTAACAAAATATTTAAACTTTCATTTTTAGTTGAAAAAAAAAATATTTTTCAACAACAAAAAAAGCAAAAATTTTCAACGAAATAGTTCGATTTTCAAACAAAAAAATAAAGTTTAATTTAAAATTATGATTTTTTATTCAAAATTATGAATTTTAAGTTGAAAAAAATTAATTTTTACCCCAAAAAATTGTAACAATATAGTAAAATTTTCAACCAAAGAAATAAGTTTCCCACAGAGAATATTAATTTTCCATTAGAAAAGATAACTTTTCAAAAAATACATTAATTTTCAACCAAATAATTGAGTTTTCAAATAAAAAAATAAATTTTCAACCAAAGAAATGAATTTTCCCTAAAAATGATGAATCTTAAACCAAAAAATTGAATTTTTAACCATATATTTGAACTTTCAAACGAAAAGATCGATTTTCAACTAAAGAAGATTAATTTTTGACCAAAAATAAAATAGTCACACTTTCAAATGAAAAAATAATTAAAAAAATTATTAACAAATTAAATAAATTTTCGACCAAAGAAATGAATTTTCAATTTAAAAAATGAGTTTTTTGAACGAATAGTTGATTTTTCAATCCAGAGGTAGAATTTCCAACCAAGAAGATGGATTTCTACCAGAAAAAAACGACTTTTTAACACAATACCTTAATTTTCAATTGAAAAGATAAATTTTCAACTAAGAATGAAACATTTAAATTTTCAGTAAAAAAAAATTCATTTCCAACGAAAAAAAAAAAACAAAAAATTTTTGACGAAAAATTTAAATTTTCAATAAGAGAAATTAATTTCCAACCAAATAATCAAATTTTCAACCAAATAATTGGATTTTCAACTGGAAAAATAAATTTTCAAGTAAAAATGGAAAATTTAAATTTTCAGTCATAGAAACGTATTTTCGAAAAAATCTCATTTTTGACAAAATGGCTTTTTTTAAACCAAAGCAATGATTTTAAAATTATGAATCTTTATAAAAAAATTAAACTTCTAGCCAAATAGTTGAATAAAAATTGAATACATTTATTAAACCAAAGAAATGAGTTTACATTAAAAATGTTGAATCTTAAACTAAAAAATTTAATTTTCAAATAATTATTAAAACTTTCATTTTTAGTTAAAAAAATTAATTTTCAACAAAAAAAATGCATTTTCAACAAAATAGTTAAATTTTGTAACAAAAAAAAGAAAATTAGGGTAAAGTGATGAATCTTTATAAAAAAATGAATTATTAACCAAAATATTAGGGCTTTCAACCAAAGAGATGAATTTTCAATTAATGATGATTAATTTTCAACCAAAAATGGAATAGAAAAATTTTCAGTTTAAAAAAATGTATTTGACACCCAACAAAATTTTAACAAAATAGTACAATTTTCAACCAAAGAAGTAAATTGTTATTTAAAATGAGAAATCTAGAACAAGAAATTCAATTTGTAACCAAATAGTTGAAATTTCAACCGGAAAGATTGATTTTTGCCTGATAAAGATTAATTTCCAACTAATGAAGATTAATATTAAAAAAAATAAATAAAATGGTTTCTTTTTCATAAAAAAAAATTAATTTCCAACAAAAACAAATTTTCGGAAATAAAGCGAATAAAAAAATTAATTTTGGAACCAAAGAATTAAATTCTTATTAAAAATGATAAATATCGAACTAACAAATTTAATTTTCAACAAAATAGTTAAATTTACCAAAAAAATGAACTTCAAGTTAAAATGATTAATCTTTATAAAAAATGAATTATTAACAAAAATATTTAAACAAAAATTTAAGTTTTCAACCGGATAGTTGAATTTTCAATTTAAAAAATGAATTTTCAACAAAAAAAATTAATTTTCAACCAGAAATCAAATAAAAAAATATTTATATGTTATAAGGATTCTTTTATTTCCCTAAAAATAAAATAATTTTTACCTTTTCTAATACCCTATTTTTTTCAGGTAAGAAAAAAATAGTAGTCTGATTTCTGAATGCAGCTTATGTGAGTATAAATTAAAAATTCCTGTTTTTGGTTGAAAATTGAACTATTTTGTTAGAAATTAATTTACTTTGTAAGAAATTCAACAATTTTTATTGTAAGTTATTTTTTTATTTATTTTTTTTATTTTTCTGTTCAAATATTTTTTATTTTAGTTTAAAGGTTTGGTTGAAAATTTTACTATTTTCTTGAAAAGTGGTTTCTTTTTTGGTCAAAAATTAATTTTTTTAACTAAAAATGTAACTGTTTCATTTTCGGCGAAAATTGGTCTTCCTTAGTTGAAACTTCATGCATTTTGTTGAAATTCAGTTTTTTTTTGGTAGAAAATTCGTTTTTTTTTATTCGAAAATTTATTTTTTTAACTGACAATTTAAATATTCCATTTTTAATTAAAATTTATCTTTTTCAGTTGAAAATTCAACATTTAACCACAAATTTCTTTTTTATAGTTAAAAATTCATGTACTTAGTTGAAAATTCTTTTTTTTTCAGTAGAAAGTTAATCTTCGCGGTTGAAAATTGATTTTTTAGGTCAAAAATTCAATTATTTAGTTAAAAATTCATTTAATTTGTAGAAAATTCAACAGTTTTGTGGAAAATTCATTTTCTTGTTTAAAAATTCAACTGCTTTGTTGACAATTTGTCTTTTAACTTAAAAATTAATTTAATTGAAACTTCTCTTTTCTGACTAAAAACTTTGGTTTGGTAAAATTTTTTAAAAATTATAAATTTTCTTTCGAAATTAAATTTTTTGTTGTTAAAAATTCTGCGGTTACAAATTAATCTTTCTCGATTTGAAATTAACTTTTTTGTTAAAAGTTCACATTTTTGTGTTGAAAATTCAACTGCTTTGTCGAAAATTCTTATTTTCGACCCGAAAATTTAAAAAAATTGGTAGAAAATTCCACTACTTTGTCGAAAGTTTATTTAAAAATTTTGTAAAAAAAATTGGCTTTATTTTTTGGAAATGCACCTGCTTTGTCGAAAATTTATCTTTTAGCTTGAAAATTTAACAATTCATTGAAATGTTTTCTTTTTTGACTAAAAATTTTTGTTTGGTAAAATTTTTCAGAAATTATAAATTTTGTGTAGAAGTTGAATTTCTGGTTGTTAAAAATTAATATTTTTCAAAAATTCAACAAATTGGTATAAAATTCCACTATTTTGTCGAAGGTTCAATTACTCGGTGGAAAATTCATTCTTATAGTTAAAGATTCCTAACTTTGGTTTAAAATTAATTTCATTGGTTGAAAATTCATGTATTTTCTTAAAATTCGTCTTTTTCGATAGAAAATTAATCTTCTCGTTTGATAATTAATATTTTTCTGTTAAAAATTCAAAAATTTGGTCAAAATTCCATTTCCGAAAAACACCACACGTCATTTGTGGATGACCCCTAAAAATGACCAAAATGGAACCTGCCAGGACAGGTGCAGAGCCAGAGCCAGAGTATAATGATCGCGAGTAGAGTAAGCCTTGGTGATGTAACTTTTGCAATGTTTCCCACTCTTTTTTTCTCCAATCGTGATTGCGCATCGTTCTCCGTCAATCGTTCCTTGATTAGAGCACCTACGCTCCTTTACCTGTGGCTGAACATCAGTTGTTTAATCATTACAGGTAGAGGTACTTCATGGTCAACACAAAGGTGCCGATTCGATGAAGAATTATACCCTCCTTTCCTTTCATCACCATCATCATCAATCCCTCTTCGACGAAGAAGGTGTGAATCTCGGAAAAGAGAAGGTACGTGGGTTAGCGTTCGCTGATGATCCAATAAAAAATTAAACCCTCTTGCTTCTATCACCTTCATCACCATCACACCAATCCCCTTTTCCGAAGAACCAAGAAACTCTTCAATCCCGTCACCTTATCTTCTTTTTTTTAGCAATAATAGTTCCTAAGGAATATTATGTTGCTAGTGGTTTGATATTTCAGGCAGGGTACAGACAAGGATGAGTTGAATTGGCTATTCATTATATTCATAGACAAGTGTCTAAGAATGGCCCTCTTCGACGAAGAAGGTGTGGATCTCGGAAAAGTGAGGGTACGTGGGTTAGCGTTCGCTGATGATCCAATGAAAAATTATACCCTCCTTCCTTCTTTCCTTTCATCACCACACCAATCTCCTCTTCCGAAGAACCAAGAAACTCTTCAATCTAGTGACTTCATCTTCTTCTTTTAAACTCTTCTTTTAACCTAATTTTTTTCAGTACTTAAAGACTATTATGTTGCTAGCGGTTTAATATTCCAGGCAGGGTGTTAGACAAGGATGATTTGAATTGGCTATTCATTATATTCATGGACAAGTGTCTTAATAAGACCATCTTCGGCGAATATGTGGATCTCGGGACAGTGAGGGTACGTGGGTTAGCGTTCGCTGATGATTTGATAAAAAATTATACCCTCCTTCCTTCTTTCCTTTCATCACCACACCAATCTCCTCTTCCGAAGAACCAAAAAACTCTTCAATCTAGTTACTTCATCTTCTTCTTTTAAACTCTTCTTTTAACATAATTTTTTTCAGCAATCATAGTACCTAACGACTATTATGTCGCTAGCGATTTGATATTTTAGGCAGGGTGTTAGACAAAGATTAATTTAATTGGCTATTCATTATATTCATGGACAAGTGTCTAAGAATGGCCCTCTTCGACGAAGAAGGTCTGGATCTCGGGACTGTGAGGGTACGTGGGTTAGCATTCGGAGATAATTTAGTCATTTCAGAGTCAATCAAATACTTGCAAAGAATGTTAAGCAAACTGAATACAAGCATGAAGAACGTGGCCTTAAAAATTAACGCTAATAGAACAAAAAGTATGGTGTTTGAAGAAAAGGGTGAGAAAACAATATGGAATCGGCAAAAATGGATCATTTGGATCTGAAGTTAATTATCAGAATAGGAAACTGCGTGATTGATTTTATATTATGCAATGTGTTAGACAAGGATGAGTTACGTCCTCATAACTGTGAGGGTACGTGGGTTAGCATTCGCTGATGATAAAGTTGTTATGGCAAAGTACAATATTACCTCAGATGATGAGAGATGAAATAAGTTTACAACCAAGAAGATTAATTTTCAACCAAATGAGATGAATTTTTAACAATAAAAATAAATAAGTTTATAAACAAAAAATAGTTGAACTTTCAACCAAAAATATGAATTTCCAACTACAAAAGATACATTTTCAATCGAAAAATGGAGTAGTTACATTTTTTAGTTGAGAAAATTAATTTTTGTGCTTAAAACCGAATTTTCAATCAAATAAATGCATTTTTAACAAAAAATGATTTTTTAGCAAAAAAGCGACTTTTCAACTAAATACATAATTTTTAACAAAAGATGATTTTACCACCATTGAGATTAATTTTATAACAGAAAAGCCAAATTTGCAACTAAATATATAATTTTTCAACAAACTTGTTGAATTTTTAAACCAAAAATACGAATTATATACAAAAAAGTTGAGTTTTCAATCCGAAAATATGATTTTGCAACAAAAATTTAAGATCCAACCAAATAGTTGTATTCTTAACTAAAAAAATAAATTTTTAACTAAAAATGGTAAATAGTCCAATTTTCAACCAATCAAATAAAGAATTAATTTTCAACGAAGTTAATTAATTATTAACAAAGAATGAAATAGTGAAATTCTTATTACAAAGAATTAAATTTCAAACAAAGAAGAAAATGAATTTTCAACAAAATAGTTCAATTTTCAACCAAATGAATAAATTTTTAATTAAAATAATGAATCTTGACGAAAAAATTGAATTTTGAAATTAATGTTTGAAACTTTCAAAAAAAGATTAATTTTCAACAAAAAAATTAATTTTGTCATTTCCAGTTCAACAGAAACAATTTATTTTTAACAAACTAGTTAAATTTTCAACCGAAGAAATGAATTTTAAGTAAAAAAGATGAATCTTTAAAAACAAATGATTTTTTAACCAAAAAGATCAATTTTCAACTATAGAAGATTAATTTTTAATTAAGAATAGAATAGTTACATTTTCAGCTTAAAAAGGGCATTTTAAATAGCAAAATACTCATTAGAATAGTTTAATTTTCAACCAAAGAAATTAATTTCCAACAATGAATATTGATTTTCTGTCAAATAGTTGAACTTTCAACCAAAAAGGTGAAGTTTCAACTAAAAAAGATTAATTTTTAACAAAAAATGAAATATTGTCATTTCCAGCTTGAAAGAAAAAATTTATTTTCAACAAAATAGTTACATTTTCAACCAAAAAAAAGAATTTTAAATTAATTAATATAATTGAGTTTCAGATCAAATAAAGTAATTTTTAACAAAATTATTAAATTTTCGAACCAAAAAAAAATCTAATAACATATGTACTTTCAAAATTAGTTAATTTAAACTTGGAGCGTTTAAAAATTAGAGAATTCCAAAGTTTGTTTACAAATTGAATAGAATAGTATAGAATGGAATAGAGTGGAATGGAATAGAATAGAATGGAGTGGAATGGAATAGAATCGAATGGAATAAAATAGATTATAATAGAATAAAATAGAATAGAATAGATCGGAAAAGAAAAAATAGAATGGAATGGAATAGAATGGAATAGAAATATATAGAATAGAATGGAATGGAATAGAATACAATGGGATAGAAAAAGTAGAATAGAATGGAATGGAATAGAATAGAATGGAATGAAATAGAATAGTATAGAATGGAATAGAGTGGAAGGGAATAGAATACAATGAAGTGGAATTAAATAGAATCGAATGGAATAGAATAGATCAATAGATTATAATAGAATAGAATAGAATAGATCGGAAAAGAAAAAATAGAATGGAATGGAATAGAATAGAATAGAAAAAATAGAATAGAATGGAATGGAATAGAATACAATGGGATAGAAAAAGTAGAATAGAATGGAATGGAATAGAATTGATTATAATATAATAAGATATAATAGATCGTATTAGAAAAAAAAATAGATGGGAATGGAACAGAATAGAATATAATCGAAAGAAATATAATAAAATCGAATGGAATGGAATAGAATAGAATCGAAAAAATAGAATAGAATGTATTAGAATAGAATAGAAAAAATATAATTGAATGGGATGGAATAGAATAGATTTCAATAGAATAAAATAGAATAGAAAAGATTGGAAAAGAAAATATAGAATGGAATAGAAAAGAATAGAATAGAATCGAATAGAATGAAATTGAATAGAATAGAAAAATAGAGTATAATGGCATGGAATGGAATAGAATAGAATGGAATGGAACGGAGTAGAATAGAATCGAACGGAATAGAGCAGAATAGAATATAATCGAAAAAATAGAATAGAATGGAACGGATAAGAATAGATTATAATAGAATAGAATAGAAAGAAGTCATTTTTAACAAAATAGTTAAATTTTCGAAAAAAAATTATAATTAGATACTTTCAAAATTATTGAATTCAATCTTGAAGCGTTGAAAGTTAAAGAATTCCAAAGTTCGTTTGAATATTGAATAGGATAGAATACTATAGAGAAAATAGAATAGAATGGAATAAAATAGAATAGAGTAGAAAAAATGGAATAGATTGGAATATAATAGAATAGAAGAAATAGAATAGATTATAATAGAATAAAATAGAATAGAACAGATTTGAAAAGAAAAAATAGAACGGAATAGAATAGAATCGAAAAAATAGAATGGAATAGAATACACTAGAATATAATAGAATGGAATGGATCAGAATAGAGTAGAAAAATAGAATAGAATTGAATGGAATAGAATAGAATAGAATAGAATTGAAAAAATAGAATAGAATTGAATAGAATTGAAAAAATAGAATAGAGTGGAATATAATAGATTATAATAGAATAGAATAGAAAGAAGTCATTTTTAACAAAATGCTTAAATTTTCGAACAAACAATTCTAATTAGATACTTTAAAAATTATTGAATTCGAACTTGGAGCGTTAAAAGTTAAAGAATTCCAAAGTTTGTTTAAAAATTGAATAGAATAGGATAGTATAGAATAGAATGGAATTCACTAGAATAGAGTAGAAAAATAGAATGGAATGAAATAGAATAGAATAGATTAGAAAAGAAAAAATATAATTGAATGGAATCGAATAGAGTAGAATCGAGAAAATAGAATAGAATGGAATGGAATAGAATATAATAGAATCGAAAAAATAGAAAAAATACAGTAGATGGAATGGAATAGAATAGAAAAAATAAAATGGAATATAATAGAATAGAATGTAATAGAATAGTATAGAATAGAGTTGAACGGAATAGAATAGAATGGAGTAGAATAGAATAGGATGGAATGGAATGGATTAGAATAGAAAAATAGAAAAGAATAGAAAAGAAAGGAAAATAAAAAATAAAATGAAATGGAATAGAATTGAATCGAAAAATAGAATAGAATGGAATGGAATAGAATAGATTATAATCGAATAGAATAGAATAGAAAGAAGTCAATTTTAACAGAATGGTTACATTTTCGAACAAAAAATTATAATTAGATACTTTCAAAATTATTGAATTCAAACTTGGAGCGTTAAAAGTTAAAGAATTCCAAAGTTTTGTTTGAAAATTGTATAGAATAGGATAGAATAGAATGGAATGGAATTCACTAGAATGGAGTAGAAAAAATAGAATATAATGGAATGGAATAGAATAGAACAAAAATTAATAGAATGGAATGAAATAGAATAGATTATAATAGAATGAAATATAATAGAATAGATTAGAAAAGAAAAAATAGAATGGAATGGATTAGAATCGAATAGAATAGAATGGATAGGAATAACATGGAATAGAATAGAATAGAAAAATAGAATGGAATGGAATCGAACAGAGTAGAATCAAAAAAATAGAATGAAATAGAATGAAATGGAATGGAATAGACTAGAATGTAAAAGAAATGTAAAAAAAGAATAGAACGGAATGGAATAGAATATACTAGAATGAATAGAATAGAAAAGAAAAAAAAATAGAATGGAATGGAATATAATAGAATAGAAAAAAGTAGAATAGAATGGAACGGAATAGAATAGAAAAAATAGATTAAAATGGAATATAATGGAATGGAATAGAATAGAATGGATTGGACTGGAATAGAATGGAATGGAATAGTATAGAGTAGAGTAGATTTAAACGGAATAGAATAAAAATGGAGTGGAATATAATAGAATGCAATGAAATGGAATAGATTAGAAAAATAGAATAGAAAAGAAAGAAAATGAAACATAAAATAGAATGGAATGGAATAGAATATAATAGAATCGAAAAAAAATATAATGGAATAGAATACAATAGAATAGAATGGAATGGAATCGAATAGATTAGAAAAATAGAATAGAATGAAATGGAATAGAATAGAATCGAAACAATAGAATAGAATAGAATAGAATTGAAAAAATAGAATAGGACGGAATGGAATAGAATAGATTATAATAGAATAGAATATAATAGAAAGAAGTCATTTTTAACAGAATGCTTAAATTTTCGCACAAAAAATTCTAATTAGATACTTTCAAAATTATTGAATTCAAACTTGGAGCGTCAAAAGTTAAAGAATTCCAAAGTTTGGTTGAAAATTGTATAGAATAGGACCGAATAGAATGGAATGGAGTTCACTAGAATAGAGTAGAAAAAATAGAATAGAACGGAATGAAATAGAAGAGAATAGAACAAAAATTAATAGAATCGAATGGAATAGAATAGATTATAATAGAATTAAATATAATAGAATAGATTAGAAAAGAAAAAATAGAATGGAATGGAATAGAATCGAATAGAATAGAATGGATAGGAATGGAATAGAATAGAATAGAAAAATAAAATGGAATCGAATCGAATAGAGTAGAATCGAAAAAATAGAATGGAATAGAGTGGAATGAAATGGAATGGAATGAAATAGAATGGAAAGATTAGAATAGAAAAGAAATGAAATAATATAATAGAACGGAATGGAATAGAATAGACTAGAATGAATAGAATAGAAAAGAAAAGAAAAAAATAGAATGGAATGGAATATAATAGAATAGAAAAAATAGAATGGAACGGAATAGAATAGAATAGAAAAAATAGAATGGAATAGAATAGTATAGAATGGAATAGAATGGAATAGAATTAATTGGACTGGAATAGAATGGAGTGGAATACAATAGATTATAATAGAATAAAATAGAATAGAATAGGTCACAAAATAAAAAATAGAATGGAATGGAATAGAATAGAAAAATAGAATGGAATAG
>CAKNXH010082080.1:0-19896 GCA_932178445.1 Andricus quercusramuli
TGAAATAATCAATAATTATTGTAAATTTTCAAAGCAGCATAGGAAAGAGTCATCGGAAAGTCATTTTAAGTTTATTTCGTGAACAAATTGAGCCTATTTATTCAAAAATGGCCAAAATAAAGATATTCTTAGATAATTATGTAAAAAAAGCATTGAGCCTAGTCGCTGAAAAATAGACAAACTCTGCATTCGTTTATGAAAATTGTTTAAATAATTAATTATCATTGTACATTTGCAAAGTATAATATCAAACAGTCACTATTCATTAAAAAACAAAATTTATTATGAAAAAATCTTAGTTTTAAATAATCAATAATTCTTGGGAATTTGCAAAACATCATGAAAAAAAACTCATCGAAAATACATTCTTAGTCGATTCCGTGAACAAATTCAGCCTATTAGTTGAAAAAAATTTTTTCAACAATTTGAGCCTATTTGTTGAAAAATAGACAAACGATGAATTTGTTAATAATAATTTCTTGAATAATAACTCTTAGGAATTTTCAAAGCACGAGCCTATTCATTAAAAAATTGACAAACTCTGAATTTGTTCATAAAAATTGTTTGAATAATTATTAATTCTTATAGATTTGCAAAGTATCATATCCAACAATCATTAGAAAAGCATTCTTACTAAAGGATTAATAATTTCAGTTGAAAATTCATTACTTTGAAAATGTAACTTTTGTTTACAAAAATACTTTTTTTTAATATTTATCATTTTTAGTTAAAAATTCATCCTTTTGTTTAAAAATTTAACTATTCTAGTTAAAGATTCATTATTTTAGCTAAAAATTAATCTTTTCTGTTCAATTTTAACTATTCCAGTTGAAAAATCAATATTTTAGTTGAAAATTTTTCAGTTTGGTTGAAAAGAAATTTTCTCTGAAAAATCGGCTTTTTGTTAGAAAATTAATCTTTTTCTGTTTTTTTTTAAATTCCTCTTTTTGGGTCAAAATTCATATTTTTTTGAACACTCAAATATTCCAGTTAAATATTTATCATTTCAGTTGAAAATTTATTTTTGTTGTTAAAAAAAAAATTTGATTTTTGGTTAAAAATATGAAAATAGAATTTTAAGCGAAATAGATAAATTTTGTACCAAGAAAATCAATTTTCCACAAAAAAGACGAATTTCCAAACATTATCAACTAAAGAGAGGAATTATTATTCAAAATGATGAATTTTTAATCCAAAATCAAAATTTTGAATAAATTCTCAGAGAAAATTCAGAAAGATTCTTGATAATTTCAGATATGTCAAATAATTATAATTTTTAAAAATTTTAATACAGAACTTTTAGAAGTTTTTCAAATAAATATTTCTTAAAAACTGACTTAAATTATTCCTAAAATTTTGAAAAATCTTTGAAAATTCAAAAATTACCTTCAAATATTTTTAAAAAATTTCGACATTTATAGACATTTTTTTTAATATTTTGAAACCTGTTGAAATTTTTTTAAATTAACTTTTCAAAATAAAAAGACATTAGAAACTTTCCTAGGAATTTTGGTTTTCTTTAAGCCTTTGAAACTTCATAAAAAGCTTGGATAATTTTTTCGAAATTTTTAAAAATTTACATTTCGTTCTGAATTTTTGCAAATCTTTTCAAATAAATAAACGAAAAAAATCACCCAAATTATTATTTTCTGGGGGTTGAATAATTTAGAATACAAAATAAAAATCTGTACTGAATATTTCTTATTCAAGTTTATTTCTTCATTTATTTTTAAAGTTGAATAAATATATAATTAACCTAAGATTCTTGAGAAAATTCAAAATTTTTTTTGAAGCTTCCAGATATTTCGAATAAGTATATCTTTTAAATTGACTCGAAATATTCCTAAAATGTGAAAAGTTTTTCAAAATTGAAAAAATTGCTCTTAAATCTTCCAGATATTTTCGAAATTTGTAGAAGTATTTTGAAATTATAATAATATTTTTGAATAGTTTCAAGCTTCATCAAATTTGCTTTAAAAATTATTTTTTTAAAATAAGAATTTATTAAAAATATTCCAAGCAATGTCAAAAAAAATTTATTTTCTCGAAACCTCTCAAACTTTTTAAAAAGCTTCGAATTTTTTTAGAAATCTTCAAAAATTTACATTTTGTTAAAAATTCTTCGAAAAATTTTCTCGAAATTCTGAAAAATTAAAAAACTTGCTTCCAAATCTTCCAGATTCTGTTTTAAAAATTTTGGAAATCTTTTGTAATATTAAAATTTTGTTTAAATATTATCTTAAAGTTAATTTTTTAATAATAGAGAATAAATTTAAATTATCTCGTGAATTATGAAGAATCATTTGTATTGAAAAATAAAAATTAAGTTCAAAATTTCCCAGGAATTTTGAAAAAGTTCATTTTTTATTTTCCTGAAGTCTTTCAAACTTCTTAAAAAGCTTCAAATTTTTTTTCGAAATCTTTCCAAAAGTTTTCTGGAAATTCTGAAAAATTACAAAAATTGTTGCAGAATTTGTTATGAAGATTTTAAAAATCTTTTGTAATATTTTAAAATCTGTTGTCATCTTTTGAAATGTTTTAAAATGTTCTTTCAAAATTATTTTTCCAAAATAAAAAATCAGTTCCAATTTCCCCACGAATTCTAAGAAGATTTTTTTATTATAGTGAATCCTTTCAAAATCCTTATGAAGCTTCCCATTTTTCTTCAAATATTCAAAAATGAAAATTTTTCAAAACTTTTGAAATATTTCCAAATTTCAAATTAATTTTGAACGCATTCAGTTTTTCATTCCACAATCGGGACATTTTCATCGTCTAAAAATACTGTCCTGATTAATCAGAGCTATCTCGATACTTCCTGACATTTGGGTCGAAGATATTCTCAACTTTGCTGGTGCAAAATATCGACAGGTAACCTATTCGCGCCGAGCATCTACCTACCACGAAGCTGAATAGTGGATTCGGTCCCTTTATGTACCTTTCGAGAGCGCCAGTCGGCATAATGTCTTGTAATGAAGATTAATCTCGTACCTGCAAACGACAACCCTGCATTCATAAATCAATCACATACGTCGGATTATCATTCAAATCAGTCCTGCTCAGTGCACGATCTTCTCTATTCGCCAATCATGTCCCTATGGCTTATATATGCCAACGCCGAGGCGATTATTCCATTCCAAAAGGTGTCAAAAACATATTCCCAGATTTCGTTAAGGGTGATTTTTTCAACTTCAGACATGAAGTGTCCTTTTCTCCATAGTGCCCCTTTTCCAGCTTTCCACAGGCCTATACTTGACCCAACGTATCCCCTCCCCTCATGCCCCTTTTCCAGCTCTCCACAGACACTTCACCTCGAAGTGCTCTCCTCCTATCGTGCCCCTTTTCCAGCTCTCTACAGACACATTCCTTACCCGAGAGTGTTCTTCTCTCCTTATGCTACTTTTAAAACTCTCCGTCAGCCAGACTTCAATCCAGAGTGTCTTCCTCCTCCTCCTGATTCTTTTCCTCTTGCCCCTTTTCCAGCTCCTCATAAACCAAATTTGATCCTAATATATCCTCCTCCTCCTCCTCTTATGCACCTTTTCTAACTCTCTGTGGGCTAAAATTCACTCTAAAATGTACTTCTTCTCCTCGTTCTCCTTTTCCAGCTCTCTACAGACACACACCTTACAAGAGAGTGTCCTTCTCCCCTTATGCTACTTTTATAACTCTCCGTCAGCCAGACTTCAATCCAGAGTGTCTTCCTCCTCCTCCTGATTCTTCTCCTCTTGCCCCTTTTCCAGCTCCTTATAAACCTAGATTTCATCCTAATATATCCTTCTCCTCCTCCTCCTCCTTCTCCTTCTACCTCTTCTTCTCCTTCTCCTCCTCCTCTTTCTCCTCCTCCTCCTCCTTTGCTGCACCTTTTTTAACTCTCTGTGGGCTAGAATTCACTCTAGAATGTACTCCTTCTCCTCGTTCCCCTTTTATAGCTCTCCGCAGACCCAATCTTCACCCCCAAAATGTCCTCTTCCCATCGTGCTCCTTTTCCAGCTCTCCTTAGACACAAACTTCACCTCCAAAGTGCCCTATACTTATCGTCCCCCTTTTCAAGCTCTCCACTGACACATCCCCTTTTCCAGCTCTTCATAGACAGAAAATTTGCTTTTAAAGTGCGATCTACCCATCGTGCCCCTTTCCCAGCTCTCTAGAGACACAAACTTCACCCACCAAATGACCTTCACCCACTGTGCCCCTTTTCCAGCTCTCCACAGGCACGTACCTTACCCGAAAGTGTCCTTCTCCCCTCATGCGCCTTTTCCAGACCTCCACAGACGCAAATATCACCCCAAAGTACACTATTCCTGTTGTGCCCATTTTCCAGCTTTTTCACAGGCACATCCCCTTTTCCAGCTCTCCGATTGTGCCCCTTTTCAGGCTCTCTACAGACACGTACCTTGCCCATCCTCTTATGCCCCTTCTCTAACTCTAAAAACTTTTCCTTTTCCAAATGATGGAAAAATTTGAAATAAAAAATTCTTCCCGTTAATTGAATAGAAATTTTAAAAAGGAAAAAATGGCCGGTTGCAATTTAGAATGAAAAATAATAATAAACAAAATTGTATTCTTTCCAATTCAATAAAAAGTATACAAACAAAAAAGGGCCTCTTCATCCCTTCTAAATTTTTCTCTTGTTCACCTCAATAATAAATACTAAAAATAAAAAATTATTCTTACAATTCATGAAACCCAAATTTCGCCCTTTCCATCCGAATAAAATCTAAGGTATGTAAGATATCTCTCTGAGAATTTGAAAGAAATATTTTTAAAAAAAAGGGCCGGAAAAGAGGTACGACAACGAGGAGGAGGAACAAGAGGAGAAAAAAAGAGGGTAAATTAGGCATTAGGATGAAGTCTGGGTCCATGGGTAGCTGGAAAAGGGGCACGAGGGGGAGGCTACAATGGGATAAAGTCTAGGTCTATTAGGGACTAGAAAAGGGGCAAGAGGAGAAGGAGTAGGAGTAGGAAAAGAATCTGGAGTGAAGTCTGGTCGGCGGAGAGCTGGAAAAGGGGCATAAGAAGAGAACGACACTTTCGGATGAGGCATGTGTCTATGGAGAGCTGGAAAATGGGCACAATCGAAGAAGGGCACTTTAGAGTGATGTTTTCATCTGTGAAGAGCTTGAAAAGGGGCACGATGGATAAAGGGCACTTTGGACTGATTTTTGAGTCTCTAGGGAGCTGGGAAAGGGGCACGATTGATAGAGGGCACTTCAGACTGATGTTTGTGTCAGTAGAGAACTGGAAAAGGGGCACAATCGGAGAAAAGCAATTTAGACTGATGTTCTTATCTGCGAAGAGTTGGAAAAGGGGCACGATGGATAGAGGGAACTTTGGGCTGATGTTTGTGTCTGTAGAGAGCTGAAAAAGGGGCACGATCGATAGAGGGCACTTTAGACTGATGTTTCTGTCTGTAGATAACTGGGAAAGGGGCACGATGGATAGAGGGCACTACGAGGATGAATTTCATGTCTATGAAGAGCTGGAAAAGGGGATGATTCAGTGGAGAGCTGGAAAAGGGGCACGATAAGTAGAGGGCACTTTGGAGCTGAAGCTTGTCTCTCCGAAGAGTTAGAATTTACTCTAGAGTGTTCTCCTCCTTCTCCACCTTCTCCTTGTTCCCCTTTTCTAGCTCTTCACTGACACAAACTTCACACCTAAAGTGCCTTTTTTTCCATAGTGCCCCTTTTTCAGCTCTTCACAGCTCTTCACAGGCATATCTAGGAGTTATTTCCCCTTCGAGTAAGAACAAACTAATCTAAGAAGAAAGGATGAAAGTAAAATTAACCCGATTGGCATGCAATACATGCACATTGTGTGCGGTAAAACACTAATGGACTAAGTCATTAACGAAGATATCCTTAAAGAATGTGGTGTAGAGGAGACTGACAAGAGTGAAATAAATTTATTGAGATAATTTGGACATATCAAGCAAATTAGGAGCGATCGTTTGACAAAGCAAGTATGTTCAGGTATAATTATGTACTTGCACTCACTGTGCTATACGGTAGCGCGACCTGGACCTACCGAAATGAGGATGAGAGTAAAATTAACCTGGTTGGCATGCAACACTTGAGCAATGTGTGCGGTAAAACGCTAATGGATAAAGTCAGTAATGAGAGGATTCTAAAAGAATGTGGTGTAGAGGAGACTGTTCGACAAGAGTGAAATAAATTTATTGAGATGATTTGGGCATGTCAAGCAAATGAAAAGCGATCGTTTGGCAAGGCAAGTGCATTCAGGTATTATTTTGTACTTGCAGTCACTGTGCTGTTCGGTAGCGCGACCTGGACCTACCCAAAAAAGGATAAAAGTAAAATTAACGTGGTTGGCATGCAACACCTGCGCAATGTGTGCGGTAAAACGCTAATGGACAAAGTCAATAGTGAGAGGATTCTCAAAGAATGTGGTGTAGTGGAGACACTGTTTGACAAGTGTGAAGGAAATTCGTTAGGTTTTTTCTTTCTTCAGTTAAAAATGCAACTGTTTAGTTGAAAATTGATATTTTTGTTTTGCTTGAGGATTCAACTATTTTCTTCAAAATTCTTCCTTTTTGTCTGAATTCTTCTTTTTTGGTTGAATATTTAACTATTCTAATAAAGAATTTAACAATTTTGTTGAAAATTTCTTTTTCGGGTAAAAATTAAGTTTTTCACCTGGAATTTTAACTATTCAACTTTTTTTTTTGGAAAGTCGATATTTTAATTTAAAAATTCAACTATTTGTTTGAAAACTGACAAGTTTGTTGAAAACTCATGTGTTTTGTTAAAAATTCGTCTTTTCAGTAGAAAATTAGGTATCTTGTTAGAAAATTAATTTTTTCTTTCGAATATTTCCTTCATCTATATTTTTGGAAATTCTTTTTTTTTTTCATTAATTTTAAACACTTGAATTTAATTATTCAATTTAAAGTTTAAAATCGATATTTTTTCTTGCAAATCCAAATATTTGTTTGAGAATTCATTTATTCTGTTGAAAATTCTTTTTTTTTGGTAGAAAATTAATCTTCTTGGTTTAAAATTCATCTTTTTGGGTTACAAATTCATCTGTTTCCGTTAAAAATTTAACTTTTTTTTTAAATAAACTTTTTTGTTGAAAAATTGTTTTATTGGCTTGAAAATTCATCATTTAAAAAAAAAATTCTTTTGTGTATGAAAAATCTTAGCCAGAAATTCAACTTGTTTCTTGAAAGTTTCTTTTTCGTTTTGAATATCTTTTTTGCAGGTGGAAAATCAAACTATTTGGGTGAATATTAATCTCTGTTGGTTGAAGATCATTTTTTCGTTGAAAATTAATTTTTCGGGTTTTAGGGATCAACTGTTTTCTGAAAAATCCGACTTTTCAGCATTAAAACTCTACTTTTTTTCTCAAAAATTCGTCTTCCTAAATTTTATACAAATTTGTTACAATTTTTTTGTTTTGTTTGAAGATTCATCACTTCAGCGTTAAATTAACTAAATTAACGTTTTCCAAAAAATGTGTTCTTTGTTAAAAATTAATATTCTTAACCAAAATTGTTGAAAATTTAACTATTTTTTTAATAGTTTATTTTTATTGTTAAAAATCAGTTTTTTTAACGGAAACTTTAACCATTCCATTTTTAGTTGCAAATCGATATTTTTCAGTTGAAAATTCAACTATTTGGGTGAATATTCATCTTTGGTGGATGGAAATTAATTTTTCCGTTGAAAATTTAATTATTATGTTGAAAATTATTTTTTTTAGTAAAAAAAAATTTTTTTTCAGTAGACAATTGTTTTCAACTGGAAATTTAACTATTTAATTTTTATTTGAAAATTCAATATTTTTATTTAAAAATTCAAATATTCGATTGGAAACTCACTAGATTGTTGAAAACTCATGTATTTTGTTTAAAAATTCGTTATTTCGGTAGTAAATTAGGTATCTTGTTAGAAAATTTCTTTTTTTTTTTTTTGAATAAAAATTCAACTATTTTTTTGGAAATTAGTTTTTTTGTTTGTTTGAAAATTGATTTTTTAACTGCAAATTGAACTATCCAATTTTATTTTGAAAATTGATATTTTTAGTTGAAAATTAGTAAATTAGGTATCTTGTTAGAAAATTTCTTTTTTTTTTTCGAATAAAAATTCAACTATTTTTTTGAAAATTTGTTTTTTCGTCCTGAACATTCACCATTAATAAAAAAAATTCTGACTGAAAAATCGGTTTGTTTGAAAATTCAACTATTTGGATGAATATTAATCTCTCTTGGTCAAAAATCAAATTTTTGTAAAAAATTTATCTTTTCGATTTTAACAGTTAAATTTTATTAAAAATGATTTATTTCCCTACTTTCTAAAAAATTCCCCTATTTCCCCTATTTTGAGAGGATTTTGAACTCCTGAAGTCTGATCCTAGTTAATAAAGCAATCGTTATACACAGTTATGATAAATAGCCAATCAGTTATTTAGAAAATGAAATGATATCTGACTCCTCGCAGTTGTGATTATAATATAAACAACTTAACGACGCAGAGATGATGGAAAAATAATGAAAATAGCATTTTACATAATTTTCCACTTTTTCCGAGTATCTCGCATCTTTCGCCGACTGATAACTCAATTATGAAATTTCGTTAAATGCCAACACAACGACGTTACCTTCTGCTCACTGTGCTCAGCCAATCACAACGCCTTTCGACTCCTCTCGATTATTCGCTTATTAATTACCGCGGAGCAACAATTGCAATAATCTGCGTAGTCTCCTTGACATTTATCTCGAAATGGATACGTGTCAAACAATAGCGAACACTAATGAGTAGCAGGCAATAAGTATGGACGCGTGAAATTGCATCGCGCCGTTGTCCAGTACATGTACCCACATGGACACAATATGCAACGATCGATGGAAATCTAGATGTGCGATGAGCTGACTAATCACGAAAATGAAAGGTCGACTGAGTCTATCAGCTTTTCTTATGAATTTTCAATCCATAACATCTGGAAAGTGCCAGATGTTTTCGTTACATCTGGCAAGTACCAGATGTTTCCATTACATCTAACAAGCGCCAGATGTTCGTATTACATCTGGCAAGCGCCAGATTATCCCATTACATCTGGAAAGTGCCAGATATTTCCATCACATCTAGGAATTGCTAGATGCTCAGTTTTTGGGGACCAAATTGTAAAGATTCATGAAGCATTTCAAAAGAAAAATCTTTGCATTTCAGACGGATTTTAATCAGCCTTCCGAAAACAATAATCTTTCAAAATTATAAACCGTTTATTGACGTTTTCAGAGAGTCTTTAAATACCCAATTGAAATTTTGTTCCAAGAATTCAGTAAGAGAGTAAATAGTTGAAATAACTAATCTCAAAGGAAAGCTTTCATTAGGAATGATTCTCAATTCAGAACAACTGGCAATTACCAGATGTTCGATTCTCAAGAACCAAATATTAAGTAGGGGAGACCACCTTACACTAGATGATGAACCTACAGTGTATAATCATCAAAAGGACCAATACATCTGAAAAAACTAATTATAATTTGAATTTATGAACACTTCTGGTGTCTCAACTATGAATTAAATCAGAGGACTTATTTCACCTACATTAGTTTTGTTCCAAAAATTTAGTAAGACTACAAATAGCTGAAATAATCAATCTACAAAGATAGTTTTCCTTTTGAATCTTTCTCAATCCATAACATCCGAAAATTACCAGATGTTCAGTTCTTAAATCAAAATTTGAAAGATTTATCAAGCATTTCAAAAGCAACACTTCCCAGTTTTTAACAGACTTTCTTCTAATTTATGAAGACAATAATTTTTTCAAATTCCAAACTCTTTTTTGAGGTTGCTAGAGTCTTTCTCAATCCATAAGATTTGGCGATTTCCAGATGTTCGGTTTTTAAGAACTAAATTCAAAAGCTTTATCAAGCATTTTCAAAATAACATTTTTTAAGGTTTTTTAGGTTATTATAGAGTCTTCAAGTATCGAATTGAAGATTTTTTCCAGAAATTCAGTGAGGACATAAATAGTTGAAATAACCAATCCTAAAGGATATTTTTGCTTGTGAATATTCTTTTCAATCCAACACATCTGGGGTTTACCAGATGTTCAGTTCTCAAGGACCAAATTGAAAAAATGTATCAAACGTTTTAAAAACAATATTTTATAAATATTTTTAACAAATTTTCATCAGATTTATAAAAAAAGTAATTTTTCAAAATTCAAAACTGTTTTTTGAGGTTGTTAGCGAGTTCTTGATTATCGAATTGAAGTTTTGTTCCAAGAATTTACTAAGAGTGTAAAAAGTTGTAATAACCGGTCTCAAAGGATATTTTTCGTTATTAATCTTTCTCAATTCATAATATCTGGCAATTGCCAGATGTTTGGTTCTGAAAACCCGAATTTTGAGTATACTTTTTTATATTATATCTTATATTTTCATCTAATTCATAAAACCGATAATTTGAAAAAAATCAAGACTGGTTTTTGAGGTTGCTAGAGTGTCTTTCTCAATCCATAACATTTGGCGATTGCCAGATGTTCGGTTCCTAAGAATCAAATTTAAAAAATTTACCAAGCATTTTAAGAGTAACATTTTTTCTCGATTTTTAGGTTTTTCAGGTAATTAGAGAGTCTTTGAATATCGGATTGAAGTTTTGTTCCAAAAATTCAGTAAGGATATAAATAGTTGAAATAACCAATCTCAAAGGATATTTTTCTTTGTGAATTTTTTTTCAATCCATAACATCTGGCCATCGCCAGATGCTTAGTGCACAAGAACCTTATTTTAATGATTTATCAAACATTTTAAAAGCAATATTTTTAAATTATTTTCAACAGATTTTTATCTAACTTATGAAGAAAGTAATTTTTTCAAATTCGAAAGGGTTTTTTTGAGGTTGTTAGCGAGTTTTTAATCATGAAATTAAAGTTTTGTTTCAAGAATTTAGTAAGAGTGTAAAAAGTTGTAATAACCGATCTTAAAAGATATTTTTCGTTATTATTCTTTCTCAGTTCATAATATCTGGCAATCGCCAGATGTTCGGTCGCGAAAAACCGAATTTTGAGTATGCCTTTTCATATTCTATCTAATATTTTAATCTAATTCATGAAATCGATAGTTTTTCAAAAATTCAAAACTGGTTTTTGAGGTTGCTAGAGAGATTTTCTCAATCCATAAAATTTGGCGATCGCCAGATGTTCGGTTCTTAAAAATCAAATTAAAAAATTTATCAAGCATTTTAAGAGTAACGTTTTTAACATTTTTTATTGTAAGGATGTAAATAGTTAAACTAACCAATCTCAAACGATATTTTTATTTGTGCATTTTTTTCAATCCATAACATCTGGCCATCGCCAGATGTTCAGTGCACAAGAACCTTATTTGAATGATTTATCAAACATTTTGAAATCAATATTTTTCAATTATTTTCAACAGATTTTTATCTAATTTATGAAAAAAGTAATTTTTTCAAATTCAAAAGGGTTTTTTGTGGTTGTTAGCGAGTTTTTAATCATCAAATTGAAGTTTTGTTTCAAGAATTTAGTCAGAGTGTACAAAGTTGTAAAAAGCGATCTCAGAAGATATTTTCTGTTATTAATTTTTCTCAATTCATAATATCTGGCAATCACCAGATGTTCGGTTCTGAGAAACTGAATTTTGAGCATACCATTTCATATCATTTCTTATATTTTCATCGAATTCGTGAAACCGGTATTTTTTCAAAATTCCAAAATTGTTTTTGAGCTTGCTAGAGAGTCTTTTTCAATCCATAACATTTGGCAATTGCCAGATGTTCAGTTTTTAAGAGCCAAATTTGAAAGATCAATCAAGCATTTTAAGAGCAACATTTTTTAGTTTTTCAATGAACTTTCATATAATTTCCGAAGACAATAATTTTTTGAAATTCCAAACTCTTTTTTGAGGTTGCTAAAGAGTCTTCAAGTATTGAATTGAAGTTCTGTTCCAAAAATTCAGTAAGAATGTGAATAGTTTAAATAACGAATGTCAAATTATGGTTTTTCTTGTGAATCTTTTTTCGATCCCTAACATCTGGCCATTGCCAGATGTTCAGTCTTCAATAATCAAATCAAGAAAGGTATCAAACCTTTTGGAAGCAATATTTTATGATTATTTCTAATAGATTTTCATCCAATTTGTGGTAAAAGTAATTTTCTTAAATTCCAAACGGTTTTTTGAGGTTATTAGCGAGTTTTTCATGATCGAATTAGAATTTCGTTCCAAGAATTCAGTAAGAGTGTAAAAAGTTGTAATAGCCGATCTCAAAATATATTTTTTGTTATTAATTTTTCTCAGTTTATAATATCTGGCAATCGCCAGATGTTCGGTTCTTAAGAACCAAATTTAAAAGATGCATCAAGCATTTCAAATGCAGCATTTTAAGATTTTTAACGGATTTTGAATTATCTTCCGAAAACCGTAATTTTTTCAAACTTCAAACTGTTTCTTGAGATTATTAGAGAACCTTGAGTATCGAATTAAAGTTTTGTTTCAAAAATTGAGCAAGAGCATAAATAGTCAGAATAATCAATCTTCTAGGATATTTTTCCTTGTGAATTTTTTTTATTCGTAACATCTGGTCATTGCCAGATGTTCAGTGCTGAAGAACCAAATTTAAATGATTCATCAAGCATTCTGAAAACAATATTTCACAATTATTTCCAACAAATTTTCATCTGATATATGAAAAAAGTAATTTTCCAAAATTCAAAATTGCTTTGTGAGGTTTTTAACGAGTCTCTAATTATCAAATTGAAGTTCTGTTCAGAAAATTTGTAAAGAGTGTAAATAGTTCAAATAGCCGATCTTGAAGGATATTTTTCCTAAATTATCTTTCTCAATCCATAATATCTGGCAACAGCCAGATGTTCGGTTCTGGGAAACCGAATATTGGATATACCTTTTCATCTTATATTTTATATTTTCATCTCATTTATGAAACCAATACTTTTTTCAAATTCAAAAATGGGTTTTGAGGTTGCTAGATATACTTTCTCAATCCATAACATCTGGCAATTTCCAGATGTTCAGTTCTCAAGAACCAAATGAAGAAAAATGTATCCAAACATTTTAAAAGCAACATTTTTAAATTTTTTCACGGATTTTTATCTATCTTCTGTAAACAATAACTTTTTGAAACTTCAAACTGTTTTTGGGGTTATTAGAGAGTCTTCAAGTATCGAATTTACGTTTTGTTCTAGAAATTTCGTTAGAGTGTAAACAGTTGGAATAACCTATCTCAAAGGATAATTTTCTTTATGCATCCTTCTCAATCCATAAGATCTGGCAATTTCCAGATGTTCAGTCCTCAAGAACCAATAACTTTTTGAAACTTCAAACAGTTTTTTGGGGTTATTAGAGAGTCTTCAAATAGTTGGTTTAACCTATCTCGAAGGATAGTTTTCTTTATGCATCCTTCTCAATCCATAACATCTGGCAATTTCCAAATGTTCAGTTCTTTAAAGCTAGATAGGCTATTTCTTTCTCGTGCCATCCTTGCGAAATGAGACTCGTTCCGCCTGAAATAAGGCAAAAAGGATCCTGGAATGGAAAACAGTTGCGCGACAGGAAATTGAAACGTTTGCGTGCAACATCAGTCATTTCTGAAAATCCAATATTAACGTACTCGTCATCTTGTCTCCGAATATTATCAAAATTGATCCGGAAAATTGAATCGACGAAAATGCTCGAAAAACGGAAAAAAAGAGATGCCTTATTTTCAAAACGGATATTAACACTCACAAAGACAGAAAGTTTAAAAATGGATTGCTCCCAACTTACAAATATTATGGATTTACTCAACTCAGGACGTCTTCATGCTCGTATTTATTTCATTAAAAATTCTTTGCAAGTCCTAGATTGGTTCTGCCATAACAATCTTGCCATCTGCGAAAGCTAACCCACGTACCTTCACTGTGTTGTGTGACCTTTTTCGTCGAAGAGGGCCATTTTTAGACACTTATCCATAAATATGATAAAAAGCCATGAGGGCAGACGCATCCTTGTTTCACGCCTTGCATAATATCGAATTATTTCTTATACAAGAGGCAATGGGAAAAATTTAAGAAATAATAAAAATTGTTGCTTAAAATTACAGAAATGTACAACTGCGGATAATAATTTGCTTAGCCAGACAAGGTTCTCCTGACCTAGAGATGTTTTTTCATTATGAGTGTTAAGAGAATTAGAAATCTGAAGATTTTTGCGAACCAGACTGGTTGTATAACCCACGTACCTTCACTGTTTCGAGATCTAGACCTCCTTTGTCGTAGAGGGCCATTCTTAGTAGGGAGAATAAGGGAAGGGTAGCAGGCGAACTAAGGTATGGGGTAGTGAAGAGAAATGAGAAGAGTGGAGTGGATGGGATAGGTAATGATGTGTGTGGTATCAAGGGAAGTGCGGGGGGGGGGGGGGCTGGCGAAAGTGAGGAGAAATGAAGCAGATATGATAAGTGATGGGAAATTAGGGGTGAGGAAGTAAGGGAAGTGAGGAAAATTAGGGTTGAATCAAGGGGTAATGAGGGGAGAGGAAGTAGGGGAAGTGAGGAAAAATGAATGTTGTGGAAGTGAGGGGTAACGAAGGGAGGGAAATTAGGGAAAGTGATGGGAAATGAGGGTTGGGTAGTGCGGAGAACTTGAGAAAGGGTGAGTAGGGGAAAATTATAGGAGGGAAATAAAAGAGAAATAAGGGGCGTGGAATTGATGGGAAATATTGTGGTGCGGGATATGGGGGAAAATGTGGGTTGGAAGTAGAAGAAGTAGGCGGAGTGAGGGTTGGTAGTAGGGGAATTGAGGAGAAATGAGGAGTGTGAAGTAGGGGAAATAAGGGCTAGGGTAGCGAGGAGAAATAAGGGGTGGGATAGTGAGGGGTGAGGTAGGAGTGGAAATGGAAGTGAGGACCGGAGATGTAGGGAATAAGGGGAGGGGAAGTGGGAAAAATAGGGGGAAGTTGGATAGGCGAGGGGAGGGGATGGATGAGTTCTGAAAATTCGGCACAAAAAATTATTTTCAACCAAATAGTTTTATTTTCTACCAAATTGTTGATTTTTCAAGACAAAAAGACGCATTTCGTAAAAATTCGAACAGAAAAGTGGATTTTTAACTTAAAAAGATGAATTTACAACCAAATAGTTGAATTATCAACTAAAAGAGATAAATTTTCAACTAAAAATGGAATAGTGTAATTTTAAGTTGGAAAAATTAATTTTGAACTACAATGATGAATATTTAAAAAAAAATAATAATTTTTATTATTTTATTATTATTATTATTTTTATTATTCGTTCCTAATTAAAAAGTGAAAAAGCTGTAAATTTGAGGAAACCATGCAACTTTCTAGCATTAATCTAAGAGAATATAGTTATGAAAAATAAGAAATTGTTTAAAAAATTATATTTTCTGAATTTCATTGATTATTATCTCACTAAGTGAAAAGTGGACAAAAATTTAAAAATTTCAGAAAAAAACGGCATTTTTATAGCATTCTTCGAATTGAATATTATTAACAATAATAATGAATTTTTCATACAAATAATATTGTTCAGTATAATGAATTATTCATCACACACTAGTTGAAAATGTGACAAAAAGTTGAAAATTTCAGGAAAAATGTCAATTTTCTAGCAATATCCTAAGATAATTTTATTAATAATGATAATTAATTGTTCAAGCAATTATTTTTGTTAACATTAATTAGGTTTCACCTCACTCTAATTGAAAATTGAACAAGAAGTGGGAAATTTTTGAAAAAATCGCAACTTTCTAGCATTATTCAAATTGAATATTATTAACAATAACAATAAATTTTTAAAACAATTGATATAATTAACTTCAGATAATAATTCACCTCACTTTTATTGAAAATAGGACAAAAAGTGGAAGTTTTTTGAAAAAATTGCAGTTTTCTAGCATCATTTAAGAGATAATCATTAATAATAATAATAAATTTTTTAAACAATTGATGTAAACATCTAGTTATCAGTATAAAGTAGTATTTTATATATGGTTTTACTGAATAAAAGTGGGTAAAACGTTAAAAATTTCAGAAAAAACGGCAACTATCTGGCATTAATGTAGATGAAGATATTGAAGAATAGACAAATAGTTAAAAATTATAAACAATGATAATAATTTTTTGTATGATGCTTCGCAAATTTCCAAGCTTTGTTAATTATTAAAAAAAATTTCATAAAAAAATTGAGAGTTTGGCTATTTTTCGACGTTTAGACTTTCGGCTATTTTTCAGCGAACAGGATTTCGGCTATTTTTCAGCGAATAGGATTTCGACTATTTTTCAACAAATAGGCTCAATTTTCTTGCAGAATTAACCAAGAATATCTCTCCGATTATTTTTTTGCATGATTCTTAGCAAATTTCCAAGATTTAATAATTATTAGAAAAATGTTCAGAAACAAATTAAGAGTTTGGCTATTTTTCGATGTTTAGACTTTCGGCTATTTTTCAGCGAATAGGATTTTGGCTATTTTTCAACGAATAGGCTCAATTTTTTTGCAGAATTAACCAAGACTATCTCTCCGATGCTTTCTTTGTAGGATTCTCAGTAAATTTCCAAGATTTAATCATTATTTTGAACATTTTCCATAAACAAATTAAGAGTTTGGCTATTTTTCGACGTTTAGACTTTCGGCTATTTTTAGTTTCATAATGTTTCTGAGTCTTTTTGTTCAAAAATAGAATTTTTGCACAGATTGACTTGATAATATTGTGTTTCTAAATTTTCTTCTTTAAAAATTTCGGCTATTTTTCAGCGAATAGGCTTTTGGACATTTTTCAGCGAATAGGATTTCGGCTATTTTTCAACGATGATTATCATAACGATGATTTTTTTGTATGATTCTTAACAAATTTCCAAGATTCAATAATTATTAGAAAAATGTTCATAAACAAATTAAGAGTTCGGCTATTTTTCGACGTTTAGACTTTCGGCTATTTTTCGACGTTCAGACTTTCGGCTATTTTCCAGCGAATAGGATTTTGGCCATTTTTCAACGAATAGGCTCTAATGGGCACGGAAAGTTCTAATCATTGTGGAAGAAGGTGCAACTTCGTGACCGAGTTGTACTCGTAATGCTTATTAGTCAGGTCAACTATAAATATGCCTGATACCAATATAGGTCGCAAGTAAGAGGAGGCGAATGAGCGATCGGCTTAATTTGTCGCGATTGGTGAAAAGAGAACGGATTTTCCTTTTGCTTTTGCTTTTGCGGCGACACAGAGTAATTTGCCATGTCCTTGCTTCGAAAGTCCATTGTTATTGCCTCGAGGTGCATGTGCATGACATTGCGCTTATTGTTTGCCTGACTGCCATTGCATTTCGGATTTCCTTGCAGTCACTTCTGCTTTATTCTCCAAATAAAGTATGCTCAAGAGATAAAAAAAAACCTTTCAAAACAAAATAGGACATGTGGAAATCAAGAAACTTCTTATTTCAAAAGAAAAAAAATTCAGGGCCCGGATCGTGCGGTTTTTCAAACTTTTTTCGATCAAATAGTTGAATTCTTGAATAAAAGAGGAATATTTTTCATCTGTTGTATTTTTACAAAAAAAAAATTTGTCAAAGTCTTAAAACGTGAATTGAGTCGTTTAAATTTTTCCCGCGATTACTATCCCTCCCCTACTCTCCTTATCTTCCCCTGCTTTCCTCCCCTTATTTTCCTTCATTTCCACGACTTCCTCCTCTAATTTCCTCTACTTCTCTTCTGATTCTCATGATTCACCTTACCTTCCCTCCCTTTATTTCCCATCACTTCCCCTACTTACCACCCTCTCATTTTCCATCATTTCCGATAATTCCTCTCCCATTATTTCCCTACTTTCCTACTTTCCTCTCCTACTTTCCCTCCAGGAACTTCTACCCTCGCCCCTTCCCTTGTCCAACATCTTTCTCATCTACTTCCTCCTCTCCTTTCCTTACTTTCCATACTCACCATTTCCCATTACTCCCCCCTTTCCCCCTTCTCCTACTTCTCCTGCTTTTCTCATTTTATTTTCCTTCACTTCCACGACTTCCTCTCGTCTAATTTCCTCTACTCCTCCTCGTCTTATTCCCCTGATTTCCCTTACTCCCCCCCCCCCCCTTATGTCCTATCACTTCCCTTACTTTCCACCCTCTTTATTTTCCAATATTTCCACTAATTCCCCTTCCCTTGCCCAACATCCTTTTTATCTACTTCCTCCTCTCCTCACTTTCCCTTCTTCCCAATTTCCTATCAATTCTTCAAGTTTTCCTTCTCTTACTTACCCTGCTTCCCTCCCTTTATTTTTCCTCACTTACACGACTTCCTCTACTCTAATTTCTTCTACTTCTCCTCTTCTTATTCCCCTGATTTCCCTTACCTTCTCTCCCCTTATTTCCCATCATTACCCCTACTTCCACCCTCTCATTTTCCATCATTTCCACTACTTTTCCTCCCATCATTTCTCTGCTTTCCCTCTCCCATCCTAGTTTTCGTCTCCTCTCCTACTTGCCCTCCGGACACTTCAAACTTCGCCCCCTCCTCTACCCCAAATCTTTCTCATACACTCCCTCCTCTCCTTTCCTCACTTTCCCTTCTGCCCATTTCCCATCACTTTCCCCAGTACCCCTTCCCTTATTTCTCCTGCTTTTCTCCCTTTATTTTCCCTCACTTCCACGACTTTCTCTCCTCTAGTTTCCTCTACTTCTCCTATTCTTATTACCCTGATCTCCCTTACATTCCCTTCCCTTATTTCACATCACTTCTCCTTCTCCCCACCCTTTTTATTTTCCATCATTTCCACTAATTCCCTCTCCTTATTTCCTTACTTTTCCCTCTCCTATCCTACCATCCATCTCCCCTCCTACTTTCCCTCCCGACACTTCAAGCTTCGCTCCCTTCGTTTCCCAATATCTTTCTCATCTACTTCCTCCTCTCCTCTCCTCACTTTTCCTACTCCCCATTTTCCATCTCTTCCCCCAGTTCCCTTTCTCTAATTTCCTCTGCTTTCCTCCCTTCATTTTCCCTCAATTTCACTACTCCCCTCCCCTGTTTTCCCCTACTTCCCCTCTTCTTTTCTCCTCATTCCCCTTACCCTTCCTCCCCTTATTTCACATTAATTCCCCCACTTCCTACCCCCTAAAAAATCCTAAAAATTAATTTTTTTCTACAAAAAGACGGATTTTTAACCAAATATATAAATTATCAATAAAATAGTTACATTTTCAACCAAGCGGATTAATTTTCCACCATAAAAGAATTTTAAATAAATACACGAATTTCCAACTACAAAAGATAAATATTCAACCAAAAAGAAAATAGTTAAATTTTCATTAAAAAAAAAATGTATTTCGATCCAAACAAAAAATGAATTTTCAACAAAATAGTTAAATTTTCGAATAAAGAAATTAAATTTTAACCAAAATAATGAATCTTCAACTAAGAAAGATGAATTTTCAACAAGAATTTTAACTTTAGATCCAATAGTTGAATTTTCGAGCCGCAAATATAAATTTTTTATAAAGCAGTTGAATTTTCAACTCAAAAAATGTGAATTTTCAACAAAAAAGTGGAAATTTTTTAAAAAAGATGAAATTTCTAAAAAAAGATGAATTTTGAAACCAAAAAGCCAGAAAGGCGAATTTTCAACAAAATACTTGAATCCTGAAATAAAACAGATAAGTTTTTTAACAAAAATTGCATTTTTAACAAAAAATTTATTTTCTAGCAAAAAAGACGGATTTCCAAAAAAACATATAAATTCTTTTACAAGATATTTACATTTTCAGCCGAGATTTTTTAAAACTTTTTTTTCAATTTTTTAACTAAAGAAATGATTTTTTAACTAAAGTAATGAATTTTCAACTAAGAAGGATGAATTTTCAACAAGAAAATTTGTTTGTAAGTTCAGATCCAATAGTTGAATTTT
>CAKNXH010082081.1:0-19900 GCA_932178445.1 Andricus quercusramuli
TGAAATAATCAATAATTATTGTAAATTTTCAAAGCAGCATAGGAAAGTGTCATCGGAAAGTCATTTTAAGTTTATTTCGTGAACAAATTGAGCCTATTTATTCAAAAATGGCCAAACTAAAGATATTCTTAGATACTTATGTAAAAAAAAACATTGAGCCTAGTCGCTGAAAAATAGACAAACTCTGCATTCGTTTATGAAAATTGTTTAAATAATTAATTATTATTGTATATTTGCAAAGTATAATATCAAACAGTCACTATTCATTAAAAAACAAAATTTATTATGAAAAAATCTTAGTTTTAAATAATCAATAATTCTTGGGAATTTGCAAAACATCATGAAAAAAACTCATCGAAAATACATTCTTAGTCGATTCCGTGAACAAATTCAGCCTATTAGTTGAAAAAAATTTTTTCAACAATTTGAGCCTATTTGTTGAAAAATAGACAAACGATGAATTTGTTAATAATAATTTCTTGAATAATAACTCTTAGGAATTTTCAAAGCACGAGCCTATTCATTAAAAAATTGACAAACTCTGAATTTGTTCATAAAAATTGTTTGAATAATTATTAATTCTTATAGATTTGCAAAGTATCATATCCAACAATCATTAGAAAAGCATTCTTACTAAAGGATTAATAATTTCAGTTGAAAATTCATTACTTTGAAAATGTAACTTTTGTTTACAAAAATACTTTTTTTTAATATTTATCATTTTTAGTTAAAAATTCATCCTTTTGTTTAAAAATTTAACTATTCTAGTTAAAGATTCATTATTTTAGCTAAAAATTAATCTTTTCTGTTCAATTTTAACTATTCCAGTTGAAAAATCAATATTTTAGTTGAAAATTTTTCAGTTTGGTTGAAAAGAAATTTTCTCTGAAAAATCGGCTTTTTGTTAGAAAATTAATCTTTTTCTGTTTTTTTTTTAAATTCCTCTTTTTGGGTCAAAATTCATATTTTTTTGAACACTCAAATATTCCAGTTAAATATTTATCATTTCAGTTGAAAATTTATTTTTGTTGTTAAAAAAAAAATTTGATTTTTGGTTAAAAATATGAAAATAGAATTTTAAGCGAAATAGATAAATTTTGTACCAAGAAAATCAATTTTCCACAAAAAAGACGAATTTCCAAACATTATCAACTAAAGAGAGGAATTATTATTCAAAATGATGAATTTTTAATCCAAAATCAAAATTTTGAATAAATTCTCAGAGAAAATTCAGAAAGATTCTTGATAATTTCAGATATGTCAAATAATTATAATTTTTAAAAATTTTAATACAGAACTTTTAGAAGTTTTTCAAATAAATATTTCTTAAAAACTGACTTAAATTATTCCTAAAATTTTGAAAAATCTTTGAAAATTCAAAAATTACCTTCAAATATTTTTAAAAAATTTCGACATTTATAGACATTTTTTTTAATATTTTGAAACCTGTTGAAATTTTTTTAAATTAACTTTTCAAAATAAAAAGACATTAGAAACTTTCCTAGGAATTTTGGTTTTCTTTAAGCCTTTGAAACTTCATAAAAAGCTTGGATAATTTTTTCGAAATTTTTAAAAATTTACATTTCGTTCTGAATTTTTGCAAATCTTTTCAAATAAATAAACGAAAAAAATCACCCAAATTATTATTTTCTGGGGGTTGAATAATTTAGAATACAAAATAAAAATCTGTACTGAATATTTCTTATTCAAGTTTATTTCTTCATTTATTTTTAAAGTTGAATAAATATATAATTAACCTAAGATTCTTGAGAAAATTCAAAATTTTTTTTGAAGCTTCCAGATATTTCGAAAAAGTATATCTTTTAAATTGACTCGAAATATTCCTAAAATGTGAAAAGTTTTTCAAAATTGAAAAAATTGCTCTTAAATCTTCCAGATATTTTCGAAATTTGTAGAAGTATTTTGAAATTATAATAATATTTTTGAATAGTTTCAAGCTTCATCAAATTTGCTTTAAAAATTATTTTTTTAAAATAAGAATTTATTAAAAATATTCCAAGCAATGTCAAAAAAAATTTATTTTCTCGAAACCTCTCAAACTTTTTAAAAAGCTTCGAATTTTTTTAGAAATCTTCAAAAATTTACATTTTGTTAAAAATTCTTCGAAAAATTTTCTCGAAATTCTGAAAAATTAAAAAACTTGCTTCCAAATCTTCCAGATTCTGTTTTAAAAATTTTGGAAATCTTTTGTAATATTAAAATTTTGTTTAAATATTATCTTAAAGTTAATTTTTTAATAATAGAGAATAAATTTAAATTATCTCGTGAATTATGAAGAATCATTTGTATTGAAAAATAAAAATTAAGTTCAAAATTTCCCAGGAATTTTGAAAAAGTTCATTTTTTATTTTCCTGAAGTCTTTCAAACTTCTTAAAAAGCTTCAAATTTTTTTTCGAAATCTTTCCAAAAGTTTTCTGGAAATTCTGAAAAATTACAAAAATTGTTGCAGAATTTGTTATGAAGATTTTAAAAATCTTTTGTAATATTTTAAAATCTGTTGTCATCTTTTGAAATGTTTTAAAATGTTCTTTCAAAATTATTTTTCCAAAATAAAAAATCAGTTCCAATTTCCCCACGAATTCTAAGAAGATTTTTTTATTATAGTGAATCCTTTCAAAATCCTTATGAAGCTTCCCATTTTTCTTCAAATATTCAAAAATGAAAATTTTTCAAAACTTTTGAAATATTTCCAAATTTCAAATTAATTTTGAACGCATTCAGTTTTTCATTCCACAATCGGGACATTTTCATCGTCTAAAAATACTGTCCTGATTAATCAGAGCTATCTCGATACTTCCTGACATTTGGGTCGAAGATATTCTCAACTTTGCTGGTGCAAAATATCGACAGGTAACCTATTCGCGCCGAGCATCTACCTACCACGAAGCTGAATAGTGGATTCGGTCCCTTTATGTACCTTTCGAGAGCGCCAGTCGGCATAATGTCTTGTAATGAAGATTAATCTCGTACCTGCAAACGACAACCCTGCATTCATAAATCAATCACATACGTCGGATTATCATTCAAATCAGTCCTGCTCAGTGCACGATCTTCTCTATTCGCCAATCATGTCCCTATGGCTTATATATGCCAACGCCGAGGCGATTATTCCATTCCAAAAGGTGTCAAAAACATATTCCCAGATTTCGTTAAGGGTGATTTTTTCAACTTCAGACATGAAGTGTCCTTTTCTCCATAGTGCCCCTTTTCCAGCTTTCCACAGGCCTATACTTGACCCAACGTATCCCCTCCCCTCATGCCCCTTTTCCAGCTCTCCACAGACACTTCACCTCGAAGTGCTCTCCTCCTATCGTGCCCCTTTTCCAGCTCTCTACAAACACATACCTTACCCGAGAGTGTCCTTCTCCCCTTATGCTACTTTTAAAACTCTCCGTCAACCAGACTTCAATCCAGAGTGTCTTCCTCCTCCTCCTGATTCTTTTCCTCTTGCCCCTTTTCCAGCTCCTCATAAACCAAATTTGATCCTAATATATCCTCCTCCTCCTCCTCTTATGCACCTTTTCTAACTCTCTGTGGGCTAAAATTCACTCTAAAATGTACTTCTTCTCCTCGTTCTCCTTTTCCAGCTCTCTACAGACACACACCTTACAAGAGAGTGTCCTTCTCCCCTTATGCTACTTTTATAACTCTCCGTCAGCCAGACTTCAATCCAGAGTGTCTTCCTCCTCCTCCTGATTCTTCTCCTCTTGCCCCTTTTCCAGCTCCTTATAAACCTAGATTTCATCCTAATATACCCTTCTCCTCCTCCTCCTCCTTCTCCTTCTACCTCTTCTTCTCCTTCTCCTCCTCCTCTTTCTCCTCCTCCTCCTCCTTTGCTGCACCTTTTTTAACTCTCTGTGGGCTAGAATTCACTCTAGAATGTACTCCTTCTCCTCGTTCCCCTTTTATAGCTCTCCGCAGACCCAATCTTCACCCCCAAAATGTCCTCTTCCCATCGTGCTCCTTTTCCAGCTCTCCTTAGACACAAACTTCACATCCAAAGTGCCCTATACTTATCGTCCCCCTTTTCAAGCTCTCCACTGACACATCCCCTTTTCCAGCTCTTCATAGACAGAAAATTTGCTTTTAAAGTGCGATCTACCCATCGTGCCCCTTTCCCAGCTCTCTAGAGACACAAACTTCACCCACCAAATGACCTTCACCCACTGTGCCCCTTTTCCAGCTCTCCACAGGCACGTACCTTACCCGAAAGTGTCCTTCTCCCCTCATGCGCCTTTTCCAGACCTCCACAGACGCAAATATCACCCCAAAGTACACTATTCCTGTTGTGCCCATTTTCCAGCTTTTTCACAGGCACATCCCCTTTTCCAGCTCTCCGATTGTGCCCCTTTTCAGGCTCTCTACAGACACGTACCTTGCCCATCCTCTTATGCCCCTTCTCTAACTCTAAAAACTTTTCCTTTTCCAAATGATGGAAAAATTTGAAATAAAAAATTCTTCCCGTTAATTGAATAGAAATTTTAAAAAGGAAAAAATGGCCGGTTGCAATTTAGAATGAAAAATAATAATAAACAAAATTGTATTCTTTCCAATTCAATAAAAAGTATACAAACAAAAAAGGGCCTCTTCATCCCTTCTAAATTTTTCTCTTGTTCACCTCAATAATAAATACTAAAAATAAAAAATTATTCTTACAATTCATGAAACCCAAATTTCGCCCTTTCCATCCGAATAAAATCTAAGGTATGTAAGATATCTCTCTGAGAATTTGAAAGAAATATTTAAAAAAAAAAGGGCCGGAAAAGAGGTACGACAACGAGGAGGAGGAACAAGAGGAGAAAAAAAGAGGGTAAATTAGGCATTAGGATGAAGTCTGGGTCCATGGGTAGCTGGAAAAGGGGCACGAGGGGGAGGCTACAATGGGATAAAGTCTAGGTCTATTAGGGACTAGAAAAGGGGCAAGAGGAGAAGGAGTAGGAGTAGGAAAAGAATCTGGAGTGAAGTCTGGTCGGCGGAGAGCTGGAAAAGGGGCATAAGAAGAGAACGACACTTTCGGATGAGGCATGTGTCTATGGAGAGCTGGAAAATGGGCACAATCGAAGAAGGGCACTTTAGAGTGATGTTTTCATCTGTGAAGAGCTTGAAAAGGGGCACGATGGATAAAGGGCACTTTGGACTGATTTTTGAGTCTCTAGGGAGCTGGGAAAGGGGCACGATTGATAGAGGGCACTTCAGACTGATGTTTGTGTCAGTAGAGAACTGGAAAAGGGGCACAATCGGAGAAAAGCAATTTAGACTGATGTTCTTATCTGCGAAGAGTTGGAAAAGGGGCACGATGGATAGAGGGAACTTTGGGCTGATGTTTGTGTCTGTAGAGAGCTGAAAAAGGGGCGCGATCGATAGAGGGCACTTTAGACTGATGTTTCTGTCTGTAGATAACTGGGAAAGGGGCACGATGGATAGATGGCACTACGAGGATGAATTTCATGTCTATGAAGAGCTGGAAAAGGGGATGATTCAGTGGAGAGCTGGAAAAGGGGCACGATAAGTAGAGGGCACTTTGGAGCTGAAGCTTGTCTCTCCGAAGAGTTAGAATTTACTCTAGAGTGTTCTCCTCCTTCTCCACCTTCTCCTTGTTCCCCTTTTCTAGCTCTTCACTGACACAAACTTCACACCTAAAGTGCCTTTTTTTCCATAGTGCCCCTTTTTCAGCTCTTCACAGCTCTTCACAGGCATATCTAGGAGTTATTTCCCCTTCGAGTAAGAACAAACTAATCTAAGAAGAAAGGATGAAAGTAAAATTAACCCGATTGGCATGCAATACATGCACATTGTGTGCGGTAAAACACTAATGGACTAAGTCATTAACGAAGATATCCTTAAAGAATGTGGTGTAGAGGAGACTGACAAGAGTGAAATAAATTTATTGAGATAATTTGGACATATCAAGCAAATTAGGAGCGATCGTTTGACAAAGCAAGTATGTTCAGGTATAATTATGTACTTGCACTCACTGTGCTATACGGTAGCGCGACCTGGACCTACCGAAATGAGGATGAGAGTAAAATTAACCTGGTTGGCATGCAACACTTGAGCAATGTGTGCGGTAAAACGCTAATGGATAAAGTCAGTAATGAGAGGATTCTAAAAGAATGTGGTGTAGAGGAGACTGTTCGACAAGAGTGAAATAAATTTATTGAGATGATTTGGGCATGTCAAGCAAATGAAAAGCGATCGTTTGGCAAGGCAAGTGCATTCAGGTATTATTTTGTACTTGCAGTCACTGTGCTGTTCGGTAGCGCGACCTGGACCTACCCAAAAAAGGATAAAAGTAAAATTAACGTGGTTGGCATGCAACACCTGCGCAATGTGTGCGGTAAAACGCTAATGGACAAAGTCAATAGTGAGAGGATTCTCAAAGAATGTGGTGTAGTGGAGACACTGTTTGACAAGTGTGAAGGAAATTCGTTAGGTTTTTTCTTTCTTCAGTTAAAAATGCAACTGTTTAGTTGAAAATTGATATTTTTGTTTTGCTTGAGGATTCAACTATTTTCTTCAAAATTCTTCCTTTTTGTCTGAATTCTTCTTTTTTGGTTGAATATTTAACTATTCTAATAAAGAATTTAACAATTTTGTTGAAAATTTCTTTTTCGGGTAAAAATTAAGTTTTTCACCTGGAATTTTAACTATTCAACTTTTTTTTTTGGAAAGTCGATATTTTAATTTAAAAATTCAACTATTTGTTTGAAAACTGACAAGTTTGTTGAAAACTCATGTGTTTTGTTAAAAATTCGTCTTTTCAGTAGAAAATTAGGTATCTTGTTAGAAAATTCATTTTTTCTTTCGAATATTTCCTTCATCTATATTTTTGGAAATTCTTTTTTTTTTTCATTAATTTTAAACACTTGAATTTAATTATTCAATTTAAAGTTTAAAATCGATATTTTTTCTTGCAAATCTAAATATTTGTTTGAGAATTCATTTATTCTGTTGAAAATTCTTTTTTTTTGGTAGAAAATTAATCTTCTTGGTTTAAAATTCATCTTTTTGGGTTACAAATTCATCTGTTTCCGTTAAAAATTTAACTTTTTTTTTAAATAAACTTTTTTGTTGAAAAATTGTTTTATTGGCTTGAAAATTCATCATTTAAAAAAAAAATTCTTTTGTGTATGAAAAATCTTAGCCAAAAATTCAACTTGTTTCTTGAAAGTTTCTTTTTCGTTTTGAATATCTTTTTTGCAGGTGGAAAATCAAACTATTTGGGTGAATATTAATCTCTGTTGGTTGAAGATCATTTTTTCGTTGAAAATTAATTTTTCGGGTTTTAGGGATCAACTGTTTTCTGAAAAATCCGACTTTTCAGCATTAAAACTCTACTTTTTTTCTCAAAAATTCGTCTTCCTAAATTTTATACAAATTTGTTACAATTTTTTTGTTTTGTTTGAAGATTCATCACTTCAGCGTTAAATTAACTAAATTAACGTTTTCCAAAAAATGTGTTCTTTGTTAAAAATTAATATTCTTAACCAAAATTGTTGAAAATTTAACTATTTTTTTAATAGTTTATTTTTATTGTTAAAAATCAGTTTTTTTAACGGAAACTTTAACCATTCCATTTTTAGTTGCAAATCGATATTTTTCAGTTGAAAATTCAACTATTTGGGTGAATATTCATCTTTGGTGGATGGAAATTAATTTTTCCGTTGAAAATTTAATTATTATGTTGAAAATTATTTTTTTTAGTAAAAAAAAATTTTTTTTCAGTAGACAATTGTTTTCAACTGGAAATTTAACTATTTAATTTTTATTTGAAAATTCAATATTTTTATTTAAAAATTCAAATATTCGATTGGAAACTCACTAGATTGTTGAAAACTCATGTATTTTGTTTAAAAATTCGTTATTTCGGTAGTAAATTAGGTATCTTGTTAGAAAATTTCTTTTTTTTTTTTTTGAATAAAAATTCAACTATTTTTTTGGAAATTAGTTTTTTTGTTTGTTTGAAAATTGATTTTTTAACTGCAAATTGAACTATCCAATTTTATTTTGAAAATTGATATTTTTAGTTGAAAATTAGTAAATTAGGTATCTTGTTAGAAAATTTCTTTTTTTTTTTCGAATAAAAATTCAACTATTTTTTTGAAAATTTGTTTTTTCGTCCTGAAAATTCACCATTAATAAAAAAAATTCTGACTGAAAAATCGTTTTGTTTGAAAATTCAACTATTTGGATGAATATTAATCTCTCTTGGTTAAAAATAAAATTTTGGTAGAAAATTCATCTTTTCGATTTTAACAGTTCAATTTTATTAAAAATGATTTATTTCCCTACTTTCTAAAAAATTCCCCTATTTCCCCTATTTTGAGAGGATTTTGAACTCCTGAAGTCTGATCCTAGTTAATAAAGCAATCGTTATACACAGTTATGATAAATAGCCAATCAGTTATTTAGAAAATGAAATGATATCTGACTCCTCGCAGTTGTGATTATAATATAAACAACTTAACGACGCAGAGATGATGGAAAAATAATGAAAATAGCATTTTACATAATTTTCCACTTTTTCCGAGTATCTCGCATCTTTCGCCGACTGATAACTCAATTATGAAATTTCGTTAAATGCCAACACAACGACGTTACCTTCTGCTCACTGTGCTCAGCCAATCACAACGCCTTTCGACTCCTCTCGATTATTCGCTTATTAATTACCGCGGAGCAACAATTGCAATAATCTGCGTAGTCTCCTTGACATTTATCTCGAAATGGATACGTGTCAAACAATAGCGAACACTAATGAGTAGCAGGCAATAAGTATGGACGCGTGAAATTGCATCGCGCCGTTGTCCAGTACATGTACCCACATGGACACAATATGCAACGATCGATGGAAATCTAGATGTGCGATGAGCTGACTAATCACGAAAATGAAAGGTCGACTGAGTCTATCAGCTTTTCTTATGAATTTTCAATCCATAACATCTGGAAAGTGCCAGATGTTTTCGTTACATCTGGCAAGTACCAGATGTTTCCATTACATCTAACAAGCGCCAGATGTTCGTATTACATCTGGCAAGCGCCAGATTATCCCATTACATCTGGAAAGTGCCAGATATTTCCATCACATCTAGGAATTGCTAGATGCTCAGTTTTTGGGGACCAAATTGTAAAGATTCATGAAGCATTTCAAAAGAAAAATCTTTGCATTTCAGACGGATTTTAATCAGCCTTCCGAAAACAATAATCTTTCAAAATTATAAACCGTTTATTGACGTTTTCAGAGAGTCTTTAAATACCCAATTGAAATTTTGTTCCAAGAATTCAGTAAGAGAGTAAATAGTTGAAATAACTAATCTCAAAGGAAAGCTTTCATTAGGAATGATTCTCAATTCAGAACAACTGGCAATTACCAGATGTTCGATTCTCAAGAACCAAATATTAAGTAGGGGAGACCACCTTACACTAGATGATGAACCTACAGTGTATAATCATCAAAAGGACCAATACATCTGAAAAAACTAATTATAATTTGAATTTATGAACACTTCTGGTGTCTCAACTATGAATTAAATCAGAGGACTTATTTCACCTACATTAGTTTTGTTCCAAAAATTTAGTAAGACTACAAATAGCTGAAATAATCAATCTACAAAGATAGTTTTCCTTTTGAATCTTTCTCAATCCATAACATCCGAAAATTACCAGATGTTCAGTTCTTAAATCAAAATTTGAAAGATTTATCAAGCATTTCAAAAGCAACACTTCCCAGTTTTTAACAGACTTTCTTCTAATTTATGAAGACAATAATTTTTTCAAATTCCAAACTCTTTTTTGAGGTTGCTAGAGTCTTTCTCAATCCATAAGATTTGGCGATTTCCAGATGTTCGGTTTTTAAGAACTAAATTCAAAAGCTTTATCAAGCATTTTCAAAATAACATTTTTTAAGGTTTTTTAGGTTATTATAGAGTCTTCAAGTATCGAATTGAAGATTTTTTCCAGAAATTCAGTGAGGACATAAATAGTTGAAATAACCAATCCTAAAGGATATTTTTGCTTGTGAATATTCTTTTCAATCCAACACATCTGGGGTTTACCAGATGTTCAGTTCTCAAGGACCAAATTGAAAAAATGTATCAAACGTTTTAAAAACAATATTTTATAAATATTTTTAACAAATTTTCATCAGATTTATAAAAAAAGTAATTTTTCAAAATTCAAAACTGTTTTTTGAGGTTGTTAGCGAGTTCTTGATTATCGAATTGAAGTTTTGTTCCAAGAATTTACTAAGAGTGTAAAAAGTTGTAATAACCGGTCTCAAAGGATATTTTTCGTTATTAATCTTTCTCAATTCATAATATCTGGCAATTGCCAGATGTTTGGTTCTGAAAACCCGAATTTTGAGTATACTTTTTTATATTATATCTTATATTTTCATCTAATTCATAAAACCGATAATTTGAAAAAAATCAAGACTGGTTTTTGAGGTTGCTAGAGTGTCTTTCTCAATCCATAACATTTGGCGATTGCCAGATGTTCGGTTCCTAAGAATCAAATTTAAAAAATTTACCAAGCATTTTAAGAGTAACATTTTTTCTCGATTTTTAGGTTTTTCAGGTAATTAGAGAGTCTTTGAATATCGGATTGAAGTTTTGTTCCAAAAATTCAGTAAGGATATAAATAGTTGAAATAACCAATCTCAAAGGATATTTTTCTTTGTGAATTTTTTTTCAATCCATAACATCTGGCCATCGCCAGATGCTTAGTGCACAAGAACCTTATTTTAATGATTTATCAAACATTTTAAAAGCAATATTTTTAAATTATTTTCAACAGATTTTTATCTAACTTATGAAGAAAGTAATTTTTTCAAATTCGAAAGGGTTTTTTTGAGGTTGTTAGCGAGTTTTTAATCATGAAATTAAAGTTTTGTTTCAAGAATTTAGTAAGAGTGTAAAAAGTTGTAATAACCGATCTTAAAAGATATTTTTCGTTATTATTCTTTCTCAGTTCATAATATCTGGCAATCGCCAGATGTTCGGTCGCGAAAAACCGAATTTTGAGTATGCCTTTTCATATTCTATCTAATATTTTAATCTAATTCATGAAATCGATAGTTTTTCAAAAATTCAAAACTGGTTTTTGAGGTTGCTAGAGAGATTTTCTCAATCCATAAAATTTGGCGATCGCCAGATGTTCGGTTCTTAAAAATCAAATTAAAAAATTTATCAAGCATTTTAAGAGTAACGTTTTTAACATTTTTTATTGTAAGGATGTAAATAGTTAAACTAACCAATCTCAAACGATATTTTTATTTGTGCATTTTTTTCAATCCATAACATCTGGCCATCGCCAGATGTTCAGTGCACAAGAACCTTATTTGAATGATTTATCAAACATTTTGAAATCAATATTTTTCAATTATTTTCAACAGATTTTTATCTAATTTATGAAAAAAGTAATTTTTTCAAATTCAAAAGGGTTTTTTGTGGTTGTTAGCGAGTTTTTAATCATCAAATTGAAGTTTTGTTTCAAGAATTTAGTCAGAGTGTACAAAGTTGTAAAAAGCGATCTCAGAAGATATTTTCTGTTATTAATTTTTCTCAATTCATAATATCTGGCAATCACCAGATGTTCGGTTCTGAGAAACTGAATTTTGAGCATACCATTTCATATCATTTCTTATATTTTCATCGAATTCGTGAAACCGGTATTTTTTCAAAATTCCAAAATTGTTTTTGAGCTTGCTAGAGAGTCTTTTTCAATCCATAACATTTGGCAATTGCCAGATGTTCAGTTTTTAAGAGCCAAATTTGAAAGATCAATCAAGCATTTTAAGAGCAACATTTTTTAGTTTTTCAATGAACTTTCATATAATTTCCGAAGACAATAATTTTTTGAAATTCCAAACTCTTTTTTGAGGTTGCTAAAGAGTCTTCAAGTATTGAATTGAAGTTCTGTTCCAAAAATTCAGTAAGAATGTGAATAGTTTAAATAACGAATGTCAAATTATGGTTTTTCTTGTGAATCTTTTTTCGATCCCTAACATCTGGCCATTGCCAGATGTTCAGTCTTCAATAATCAAATCAAGAAAGGTATCAAACCTTTTGGAAGCAATATTTTATGATTATTTCTAATAGATTTTCATCCAATTTGTGGTAAAAGTAATTTTCTTAAATTCCAAACGGTTTTTTGAGGTTATTAGCGAGTTTTTCATGATCGAATTAGAATTTCGTTCCAAGAATTCAGTAAGAGTGTAAAAAGTTGTAATAGCCGATCTCAAAATATATTTTTTGTTATTAATTTTTCTCAGTTTATAATATCTGGCAATCGCCAGATGTTCGGTTCTTAAGAACCAAATTTAAAAGATGCATCAAGCATTTCAAATGCAGCATTTTAAGATTTTTAACGGATTTTGAATTATCTTCCGAAAACCGTAATTTTTTCAAACTTCAAACTGTTTCTTGAGATTATTAGAGAACCTTGAGTATCGAATTAAAGTTTTGTTTCAAAAATTGAGCAAGAGCATAAATAGTCAGAATAATCAATCTTCTAGGATATTTTTCCTTGTGAATTTTTTTTATTCGTAACATCTGGTCATTGCCAGATGTTCAGTGCTGAAGAACCAAATTTAAATGATTCATCAAGCATTCTGAAAACAATATTTCACAATTATTTCCAACAAATTTTCATCTGATATATGAAAAAAGTAATTTTCCAAAATTCAAAATTGCTTTGTGAGGTTTTTAACGAGTCTCTAATTATCAAATTGAAGTTCTGTTCAGAAAATTTGTAAAGAGTGTAAATAGTTCAAATAGCCGATCTTGAAGGATATTTTTCCTAAATTATCTTTCTCAATCCATAATATCTGGCAACAGCCAGATGTTCGGTTCTGGGAAACCGAATATTGGATATACCTTTTCATCTTATATTTTATATTTTCATCTCATTTATGAAACCAATACTTTTTTCAAATTCAAAAATGGGTTTTGAGGTTGCTAGATATACTTTCTCAATCCATAACATCTGGCAATTTCCAGATGTTCAGTTCTCAAGAACCAAATGAAGAAAAATGTATCCAAACATTTTAAAAGCAACATTTTTAAATTTTTTCACGGATTTTTATCTATCTTCTGTAAACAATAACTTTTTGAAACTTCAAACTGTTTTTGGGGTTATTAGAGAGTCTTCAAGTATCGAATTTACGTTTTGTTCTAGAAATTTCGTTAGAGTGTAAACAGTTGGAATAACCTATCTCAAAGGATAATTTTCTTTATGCATCCTTCTCAATCCATAAGATCTGGCAATTTCCAGATGTTCAGTCCTCAAGAACCAATAACTTTTTGAAACTTCAAACAGTTTTTTGGGGTTATTAGAGAGTCTTCAAATAGTTGGTTTAACCTATCTCGAAGGATAGTTTTCTTTATGCATCCTTCTCAATCCATAACATCTGGCAATTTCCAAATGTTCAGTTCTTTAAAGCTAGATAGGCTATTTCTTTCTCGTGCCATCCTTGCGAAATGAGACTCGTTCCGCCTGAAATAAGGCAAAAAGGATCCTGGAATGGAAAACAGTTGCGCGACAGGAAATTGAAACGTTTGCGTGCAACATCAGTCATTTCTGAAAATCCAATATTAACGTACTCGTCATCTTGTCTCCGAATATTATCAAAATTGATCCGGAAAATTGAATCGACGAAAATGCTCGAAAAACGGAAAAAAAGAGATGCCTTATTTTCAAAACGGATATTAACACTCACAAAGACAGAAAGTTTAAAAATGGATTGCTCCCAACTTACAAATATTATGGATTTACTCAACTCAGGACGTCTTCATGCTCGTATTTATTTCATTAAAAATTCTTTGCAAGTCCTAGATTGGTTCTGCCATAACAATCTTGCCATCTGCGAAAGCTAACCCACGTACCTTCACTGTGTTGTGTGACCTTTTTCGTCGAAGAGGGCCATTTTTAGACACTTATCCATAAATATGATAAAAAGCCATGAGGGCAGACGCATCCTTGTTTCACGCCTTGCATAATATCGAATTATTTCTTATACAAGAGGCAATGGGAAAAATTTAAGAAATAATAAAAATTGTTGCTTAAAATTACAGAAATGTACAACTGCGGATAATAATTTGCTTAGCCAGACAAGGTTCTCCTGACCTAGAGATGTTTTTTCATTATGAGTGTTAAGAGAATTAGAAATCTGAAGATTTTTGCGAACCAGACTGGTTGTATAACCCACGTACCTTCACTGTTTCGAGATCTAGACCTCCTTTGTCGTAGAGGGCCATTCTTAGTAGGGAGAATAAGGGAAGGGTAGCAGGCGAACTAAGGTATGGGGTAGTGAAGAGAAATGAGAAGAGTGGAGTGGATGGGATAGGTAATGATGTGTGTGGTATCAAGGGAAGTGCGGGGGGGGGGGGGGGGCGAAAGTGAGGAGAAATGAAGCAGATATGATAAGTGATGGGAAATTAGGGGTGAGGAAGTAAGGGAAGTGAGGAAAATTAGGGTTGAATCAAGGGGTAATGAGGGGAGAGGAAGTAGGGGAAGTGAGGAAAAATGAATGTTGTGGAAGTGAGGGGTAACGAAGGGAGGGAAATTAGGGAAAGTGATGGGAAATGAGGGTTGGGTAGTGCGGAGAACTTGAGAAAGGGTGAGTAGGGGAAAATTATAGGAGGGAAATAAAAGAGAAATAAGGGGCGTGGAATTGATGGGAAATATTGTGGTGCGGGATATGGGGGAAAATGTGGGTTGGAAGTAGAAGAAGTAGGCGGAGTGAGGGTTGGTAGTAGGGGAATTGAGGAGAAATGAGGAGTGTGAAGTAGGGGAAATAAGGGCTAGGGTAGCGAGGAGAAATAAGGGGTGGGATAGTGAGGGGTGAGGTTGGAGTGGAAATGGAAGTGAGGACCGGAGATGTAGGGAATAAGAGGAGGGGAATTGGGGAAAATGAGGGCAAGTTGGTTAGCCAAGGGGAGGGGAAAGGAGATGGATGAGTTCTGAAAATTCGGCACAAAAAATTATTTTCAACCAAATAGTTTTATTTTTTACCAAATTGTTGATTTTTCAAGACAAAAAGACGCATTTCGTAAAAATTCGAACAGAAAAGTGGATTTTTAACTTAAAAAGATGAATTTACAACCAAATAGTTGAATTATCAACTAAAAGAGATAAATTTTCAACTAAAAATGGAATAGTGTAATTTTAAGTTGGAAAAATTAATTTTGAACTACAATGATGAATATTTAAAAAAAAATAATAATTTTTATTATTTTATTATTATTATTATTTTTATTATTCGTTCCTAATTAAAAAGTGAAAAAGCTGTAAATTTGAGGAAACCATGCAACTTTCTAGCATTAATCTAAGAGAATATAGTTATGAAAAATAATAAATTGTTTAAAAAATTATATTTTCTGAATTTCATTGATTATTATCTCACTAAGTGAAAAGTGGACAAAAATTTAAAAATTTCAGAAAAAAACGGCATTTTTATAGCATTCTTCGAATTGAATATTATTAACAATAATAATGAATTTTTCATACAAATAATATTGTTCAGTATAATGAATTATTCATCACACACTAGTTGAAAATGTGACAAAAAGTTGAAAATTTCAGGAAAAATGTCAATTTTCTAGCAATATCCTAAGATAATTTTATTAATAATGATAATTAATTGTTCAAACAATTATTTTTGTTAACATTAATTAGGTTTCACCTCACTCTAATTGAAAATTGTACAAGAAGTGGGAAATTTTTGAAAAAATCGCAACTTTCTAGCATTATTCAAATTGAATATTATCAACAATAACAATAAATTGTTAAAACAATTGATATAATTAACTTCAGATAATAATTCACCTCACTTTTATTGAAAATAGGACAAAAAGTGGAAATTTTTTGAAAAAATTGCAGTTTTCTAGCATCATTTAAGAGATAATCATTAATAATAATAATAAATTTTTTAAACAATTGATGTAAACATCTAGTTATCAGTATAAAGTAGTATTTTATATATGGTTTTACTGAATAAAAGTGGGTAAAACGTTAAAAATTTCAGAAAAAACGGCAACTATCTGGCATTAATGTAGATGAAGATATTGAAGAATAGACAAATAGTTAAAAATTATAAACAATGATAATAATTTTTTGTATGATGCTTCGCAAATTTCCAAGCTTTGTTAATTATTAAAAAAAATTTCATAAAAAAATTGAGAGTTTGGCTATTTTTCGACGTTTAGACTTTCGGCTATTTTTCAGCGAACAGGATTTCGGCTATTTTTCAGCGAATAGGATTTCGACTATTTTTCAACAAATAGGCTCAATTTTCTTGCAGAATTAACCAAGAATATCTCTCCGATTATTTTTTTGCATGATTCTTAGCAAATTTCCAAGATTTAATAATTATTAGAAAAATGTTCAGAAACAAATTAAGAGTTTGGCTATTTTTCGATGTTTAGACTTTCGGCTATTTTTCAGCGAATAGGATTTTGGCTATTTTTCAACGAATAGGCTCAATTTTTTTGCAGAATTAACCAAGACTATCTCTCCGATGCTTTCTTTGTAGGATTCTCAGTAAATTTCCAAGATTTAATCATTATTTTGAACATTTTCCATAAACAAATTAAGAGTTTGGCTATTTTTCGACGTTTAGACTTTCGGCTATTTTTAGTTTCATAATGTTTCTGAGTCTTTTTGTTCAAAAATAGAATTTTTGCACAGATTGACTTGATAATATTGTGTTTCTAAATTTTCTTCTTTAAAAATTTCGGCTATTTTTCAGCGAATAGGCTTTTGGACATTTTTCAGCGAATAGGATTTCGGCTATTTTTCAACGATGATTATCATAACGATGATTTTTTTGTATGATTCTTAACAAATTTCCAAGATTCAATAATTATTAGAAAAATGTTCATAAACAAATTAAGAGTTCGGCTATTTTTCGACGTTTAGACTTTCGGCTATTTTTCGACGTTCAGACTTTCGGCTATTTTCCAGCGAATAGGATTTTGGCCATTTTTCAACGAATAGGCTCTAATGGGCACGGAAAGTTCTAATCATTGTGGAAGAAGGTGCAACTTCGTGACCGAGTTGTACTCGTAATGCTTATTAGTCAGGTCAACTATAAATATGCCTGATACCAATATAGGTCGCAAGTAAGAGGAGGCGAATGAGCGATCGGCTTAATTTGTCGCGATTGGTGAAAAGAGAACGGATTTTCCTTTTGCTTTTGCTTTTGCGGCGACACAGAGTAATTTGCCATGTCCTTGCTTCGAAAGTCCATTGTTATTGCCTCGAGGTGCATGTGCATGACATTGCGCTTATTGTTTGCCTGACTGCCATTGCATTTCGGATTTCCTTGCAGTCACTTCTGCTTTATTCTCCAAATAAAGTATGCTCAAGAGATAAAAAAAAACCTTTCAAAACAAAATAGGACATGTGGAAATCAAGAAACTGCTTATTTCAAAAGAAAAAAAATTCAGGGCCCGGATCGTGCGGTTTTTCAAACTTTTTTCGATCAAATAGTTGAATTCTTGAATAAAAGAGGAATATTTTTCATCTGTTGTATTTTTACAAAAAAAAAATTTGTCAAAGTCTTAAAACGTGAATTGAGTCGTTTAAATTTTTCCCGCGATTACTATCCCTCCCCTACTCTCCTTATCTTCCCCTGCTTTCCTCCCCTTATTTTCCTTCATTTCCACGACTTCCTCCTCTAATTTCCTCTACTTCTCTTCTGATTCTCATGATTCACCTTACCTTCCCTCCCTTTATTTCCCATCACTTCCCCTACTTACCACCCTCTCATTTTCCATCATTTCCGATAATTCCTCTCCCATTATTTCCCTACTTTCCTACTTTCCTCTCCTACTTTCCCTCCAGGAACTTCTACCCTCGCCCCTTCCCTTGTCCAACATCTTTCTCATCTACTTCCTCCTCTCCTTTCCTTACTTTCCATACTCACCATTTCCCATTACTCCCCCCTTTCCCCCTTCTCCTACTTCTCCTGCTTTTCTCATTTTATTTTCCTTCACTTCCACGACTTCCTCTCGTCTAATTTCCTCTACTCCTCCTCGTCTTATTCCCCTGATTTCCCTTACTCCCCCCCCCCCTTATGTCCTATCACTTCCCTTACTTTCCACCCTCTTTATTTTCCAATATTTCCACTAATTCCCCTTCCCTTGCCCAACATCCTTTTTATCTACTTCCTCCTCTCCTCACTTTCCCTTCTTCCCAATTTCCTATCAATTCTTCAAGTTTTCCTTCTCTTACTTACCCTGCTTCCCTCCCTTTATTTTTCCTCACTTACACGACTTCCTCTACTCTAATTTCTTCTACTTCTCCTCTTCTTATTCCCCTGATTTCCCTTACCTTCTCTCCCCTTATTTCCCATCATTACCCCTACTTCCACGCTCTCATTTTCCATCATTTCCACTACTTTTCCTCCCATCATTTCTCTGCTTTCCCTCTCCCATCCTAGTTTTCGTCTCCTCTCCTACTTGCCCTCCGGACACTTCAAACTTCGCCCCCTCCTCTACCCCAAATCTTTCTCATACACTCCCTCCTCTCCTTTCCTCACTTTCCCTTCTGCCCATTTCCCATCACTTTCCCCAGTACCCCTTCCCTTATTTCTCCTGCTTTTCTCCCTTTATTTTCCCTCACTTCCACGACTTTCTCTCCTCTAGTTTCCTCTACTTCTCCTATTCTTATTACCCTGATCTCCCTTACATTCCCTTCCCTTATTTCACATCACTTCTCCTTCTCCCCATCCTTTTTATTTTCCATCATTTCCACTAATTCCCTCTCCTTATTTCCTTACTTTTCCCTCTCCTATCCTACCATCCATCGCCCCTCCTACTTTCCCTCCCGACACTTCAAGCTTCGCTCCCTTCGTTTCCCAATATCTTTCTCATCTACTTCCTCCTCTCCTCTCCTCACTTTTCCTACTCCCCATTTTCCATCTCTTCCCCCAGTTCCCTTTCTCTAATTTCCTCTGCTTTCCTCCCTTCATTTCCCCTCAATTTCACTACTCCCCTCCCCTGTTTTCCCCTACTTCCCCTCTTCTTTTCTCCTCATTCCCCTTACCCTTCCTCCCCTTATTTCACATTAATTCCCCCACTTCCTACCCCCTAAAAAATCCTAAAAATTAATTTTTTTCTACAAAAAGACGGATTTTTAACCAAATATATAAATTATCAATAAAATAGTTACATTTTCAACCAAGCGGATTAATTTTCCACCATAAAAGAATTTTAAATAAATACACGAATTTCCAACTACAAAAGATAAATATTCAACCAAAAAGAAAATAGTTAAATTTTCATTAAAAAAAAAATGTATTTCGATCCAAACAAAAAATGAATTTTCAACAAAATAGTTAAATTTTCGAATAAAGAAATTAAATTTTAACCAAAATAATGAATCTTCAACTAAGAAAGATGAATTTTCAACAAGAATTTTAACTTTAGATCCAATAGTTGAATTTTCGAGCCGCAAATATAAATTTTTTATAAAGCAGTTGAATTTTCAACTCAAAAAATGTGAATTTTCAACAAAAAAGTGGAAATTTTTTAAAAAAGATGAAATTTCTAAAAAAAGATGAATTTTGAAACCAAAAAGCCAGAAAGGCGAATTTTCAACAAAATACTTGAATCCTGAAATAAAACAGATAAGTTTTTTAACAAAAATTGCATTTTTAACAAAAAATTTATTTTCTAGCAAAAAAGACGGATTTCCAAAAAAACATATAAATTCTTTTACAAGATATTTACATTTTCAGCCGAGATTTTTTAAAACTTTTTTTTCAATTTTTTAACTAAAGAAATGATTTTTTAACTAAAGTAATGAATTTTCAACTAAGAAGGATGAATTTTCAACAAGAAAATTTGTTTGTAAGTTCAGATCCAATAGTTGAATTTT
>CAKNXH010082084.1:0-24115 GCA_932178445.1 Andricus quercusramuli
TCATAGAATTCACGGAATTCATAGAATTCACGGAATTCATAGAATTCGCGAAATTCATAGAATTTCCGGAATTCATAGAATTTAAATAATACGAGGAATTCGAGGAATTCACGGAATTCGTGTAATTCACGGAATTCGTGTAATTGAAGGAATTCACGACATTGAAGGAATTCACGGAATTTATGGAATTCACGAAATTCACGGAAATCATGGAATTGAACGAATTCATGGAATTCATAGAATTCACAGAATTCATAGAATTTACGGAGTTCATAGAATTCACGGAATTCACAGAATTTATAGAATTTACGGAATTCATAGAATTCAAATAATTTGAGGAATCGAGGAATTCATGGAATTCAAAGAATTGACAGAATTCGAGGAATTTACGGAATTCATGTAATTGAAGGAATTCACAGTATTAATGGAATTCACGAAAATCACGAAAACCGTGGAATTGAAAAAATGCATGGAATTCATGGAATTGAATGAATTCATAGAATTCACGAAATTCATAGAAGTCACAGAATTCATAGAATTCACGGAATTCATAGAATTCACGGAATTTGCGGAATTCATAGAATTTACGGAATTCATAGAGTTCAAATAATTCGCGGAATTCGAGGAATTGACAGAATTCTAGGAATTCACGGAATTCGTTTAATTGAAGGAATTCACGACATCGAAGGAATTCACGGAATTTATGCAATTCATGAAATTCACGGAAATCGTGAATTTGAAAAAAAATGATGGAATCCATGGAATTGAACGAATTCATGGAATTCATGGAATTGGAGGAATGAATGAAATTGAAGGAATTCATGGAATTCATAGAATTCACAGAATTCATAGAATTTATAAAATTCATAGAGTTTACAGAATTCATAGAATTCACGGAATTCACAGAATCCATAGAATTTAAGGAATTCATAGAATTCATTCAAATAATTTGAGGAATTCGAGGAATTCACGGAATTCGAGGAATTGACAGATTTCGAGGAATTCGTGTAATTGAAGGAATTCACGAAATTCACGGAAATCGTGGAAAAAAATCATGGAATTCATGGAATTCATGGAATTGGAGGAATGAATGAAATTGAAGGAATTCATAGAATTCACAGAATTCATAGAATTTACAGAATTCATAGAATTTACAGAATTCATAGAATTCACGGAATTCACAGAATCCATAGAATTTAAGGAATGCATAGAATTCATTCAAATAATTCGAGAAATTCGAGGAATTCACGGAATTCGAGGAATTGACAGAATTCGAGGAATTCACGGAATTCGAGGAATTGACAGAATTCGAGGAATTCACGGAATTCACGGAATTGACAGAATTTGAGGAATTCACGGAATTAATGGAATTCACGAAATTCACGGAAATCGTGGAATTAAAAAAATTCATGGAATTCATGGAATTGAACGAATTAATGGAATTAATGGAATTGAACGAATTCAAGGAATTAATGGAATTGGAGGAATTAATGAAATTCAAGGAATTCGTGGAATTCATGGAATTCACGGAGTTCGTAGAATTCACAGAATTCATAGAATTAACGGAATTCATAGAATTCGTGTAATTTAAGGAATTCAAGAAATTTATGGAATTCATGGAATTGAAGGAAATCATGAAATTGATGGTATCCAAGGAATTTAAAGAATTAAAGGAATTCACGGAATTCAAGGAATTCAAGTTATTAATGGAATTCGAGAAATTCACAAAATTCATAGAATTCACGAAATTTGTAATAATACTGAAGTTTGGAACAATTGAAACAATGCACCCTCTGAACCAGTTCAGTTCGCTATCTCTGATCATTTATCAATCTGAAGTTAGCAAACTAAACAAGACGGAAACTGGTATTAGAATAGACTATTTCTGAGATCATATCAGAACGCCCAAAAATGGATCCCAGATAAAAATGAATACCCAGTTTTTAGTGTGTGCGGGCTCTTTTGGGAAAAACTGATTCATTTCCTGATTAAAAACTGTGGGCAAAAATTGGCGATCCCTTCCCCCGCCTTGGATATTGACTCATGCATTCTTGGACGCCGGTCAAGGATCTAACATAAGCTAAGGAGGTATAGTTAGGAGAGGCGAAAAACGTGTAGATTTGCTAAGATCCTGCGAAAGAACGAAGGAACTGTCTTGGATCGCCCACGAATGACTCGATCTTGGTAAACAGTAGACAGTAGGTATACAGATACAGCTGAGCAGGCCGACAGACTGGTTGAGCATGCTACTACGTGACATGGTTTTTGAAAGGCCAAGCGACCAATGTCACAACCTGTTTGAAAGGCGCTAGAATCTAGAAGGCACGATCGCAACTTTACTTACTGCCATGCCGATGCCATGCCAATGCCATGCCGTGTCGAACCGATCCATCCGATCGATAGATCGTTTCTCTTTCTTCGACCCATGACTTTTTTTTCCTGAAAAGTAGCCACGATAATAAGCCAATAAGGTGAACTGAACATCGCTCGAGCTTCTTTCTATTCGACGTTAATGTGACTTAGCTGGCTTATCGACCCCTTAAGGCGCTTCCTCAGGCATAATACACGACAAGAAAGTCTCCTTTTTTTGGAAATGGTCTTGTTTTTTTTTTTATCAATCGAAAATGTGCTGCATTTATGCTCCTGGAAACAAGCGATCCGCCACCGGGAAACTCATCCGACCTTCCTATTGTTACAGCGTCACACGATTCGAGCCGCTTGAACAAAATTGATAATTATTAACATATTTAGACATTGAATTTTAATATGATGCATTAGATTCATTACGTATTGACGAGACGATTAAAAAGAGATAGAAAAAAACCGTTCTCCCGTTCAATTTCTCTTGGGAATTTTGGTAAATTTGAATTTTATTCAAAATTACCTCCAATATTATCCAATATTATTACTAAACATCACCACTTTTTAATTTGAAGACGATTAAAAAGAAAAACTATTAATCTCTGTCTATAAATGACCGAACTGTGCCTTTGTTTATAAAAAAAAAATTATTTTGTAAATAAACCAATAAAATCTAATGACCAATCTTAATCACTAAATATTACCACTCATATAATTTAAAGGTACTGAAGAAGAAAAACGTTTACTGTCTGCCAATAAACGCCTAAACTTTGCATTTGTTTACATAATTTGTGCATAAAATAAACAAATTATACCATACAACAAATTTTCAGAATCAAACATGATCGTGTTCTAAAATTGCGCAAAATATGGATCAATGAAATTTTTATTAGCTGATAAAATTTGAAGAAAATAAATTAAAAAAAGGATTAGGAAAATCGTTCAATACTCTCAATATTAAAGGTAATCTTGAATAAAACGCAAAATCACCAAAACTCCCAACAGAAATTGAATGGGTGAACCGATTTTTTTCTATCTTTTTTTAATCGCCTCGTCATTATGTCATGAACCTAATGCAGCATATTAAAATTCAATTTCTGAATATTTTAATAATCAACAATTTCGTTCGAGCGGCTCGAATCCTGTGACGCTGTAACAATGGGAAGGTCGGATGAGTTACGACCGGAAAAATCCAACGTAACAGATAAATTTAAAAATAAATAGTTTTATTTGTAACCAAAAAGTTTAATTTCCTACTGAAGTATTTTAATTTCCAAACAAAAATATAAATTTTCATCAACAAAGTTTATTTTAATTCAAAAATATGCATTTAAAAAAAAAATTAATTGTTAACTTAATACTTTCATAATGAAATATTTTTATCAAGAGAAAAATTATTTTTAATATTTAAAGTTTCTAAAATTATTGTTTAACTTTGAAATAACAATAATTGAAAAAAATATATTTCTGGATGAAAATTGTCTTCAAGTATTTTTATTTTTAATTCAAACAATAATTTTAGAAACTTTGAACAAGAAACATTTTTTTAAATAAAAATATTTGATTATTGTATTTTTGAAAAGTTAATGATATTTATTGAAAAACAATTTTTTTATTGTTCCGGGTGTTTTATAATTCAAAAATTTTCTTTTAGGATATTTTATAATTCGGCAATTTTCCATCGGGAATTTAAAAACTCGGTAATATTATAAACTGTCAGGAACTTCGGTCATAATTTTTCGGTTGAAAATTCAACTAATTCATAAAAATTCTTTTTTCTTTTTTTTGAAAATTGATTTTTTTAGTGGAAAATTCATCTATGTATTTGAAAATTGACTTTATTAAAAAAATAATACTTCTTTTCTGAAAATTCATTTTTTGTCGTTAATAATTCATTTCTTTAGTTAAAAATTTAACTACTTCCTGAAAAATATTTTTTGTTGTTAAAAATTAATATTTCAGTTGAAAATTCATCAGTTTTGGTTGAAAAATCATTTTTTTGTTTAAAATTCAACTAATTTATAAAAATTCGTTTTTTTTTCTTGAAAATTGATTTTTTTGGTTGAAAATTTAACTATGTGTTTGAAAATTGACTCTTCCTTAGAAAATTATTCATTTTTTTGTAAATTCATTTATTTTGGTTAAAAATTCATTTCTTTGGTTTAAAATTTATCTACTTTGTTCAAACCTCCCTTTTTTGTTTCAAATTTATTCTTTAACTGAAAATTAAACTATTGCTAGTTTTGGTACACATTTTTTTTAGTTGAAAATTCATTTCTTTTTATAGAAATTCAACTATTTTATTGACAAAATCTTTGTTGTTAAAAAATTAATTTTTGAACTTGAAAATTAATTATTTCATTTAAAGTTCGTCTTTTTTCAATTCAACTCTTGTTTCTGTAATATTAAAATGTTGAAAATCTTTTTTGTTTGGAATATCAAATATTCAATTTTTTATTGAAAATTCCTCTTTTTTGGTTCAAAGTTATACTACTTTGTTAAAAAGTGAGTTTTTCGATTTGAGATTCATTACTTTGGTTGAAAATTGAATTATTCTATTGAAAATTTCGCTTTTCTTGATTGAAAATTAATTTTTTTAACAGAAAATTGAACTATTCTATTTTTCGTTGCGAATTCAATTTGAAAATTTCACCATTCCATTGTTGGTTGAAAATTTAACAATTTGTTGAAAATTCTTCTTTTAGTATAAAATTTGCCTTTTTTAGTTGAAACTTTAAACATTTAGTTGGAAATTTATGTATTTAGTTTAAAATTTGTCTTTCTATTAGAAAGTTAATCCTTCTTATTGGAAAATTGATCTTTTTGTTGAAAATTGAACTATTTCATGTTTTCGTACAATTTTTTTAGTTGCAAATTCATTTCTTTCTATGAAAATTTAACTTTTTGATTGAAAACACATTTTTCTGTTAAAAATTAATTTCGGAACATTTTTAAATTGACGAAGGTTTAATTAAATGAATAAAAAAATTTTGGAACAATAAAATACAATAGGTTTATTCTTTTGAAAGTTATCGTGCCAAAAAACTAAAAATCTACAGTCAGACAGACAGACTAACAGACAGACAGACTAAGGGACAGACAGACTAACAGACAGACAGACAGACTAACAGACAGAAAGACTAAAAGACAGACAGACTAACAGACAGAAAGACTAAAAGACAGACAGACTAACAGACAGAAAGACTAAAAGACAGACAGACTAACAGACAGACGAACAGACAGACAGACTAATTTTTATTCCATTTTTTTTTCATTTTTCCAAAATATAATTTAAAGACTATTACAAAAAAAGTAGCCGAAAAAAACCCTAAGCTTTCCTCTATCGCGTATCGACAATCGAAAATCGAGATTTTTTCCGTTAAGCCATAAAAGGAAGGAAAATGATGGTTTATCGCCCTTGGGATGAATGGCGGGCGTAAAGAAGATAAGAAAGGATTCCTTTGGGGAATTCGGGATAGGTCGTAACTACTGACATATATATAAGACCGATGGGGTTTTGTGTCGAGAGACAGTTAACCGCGTTTCTCATGATCGTGACATCTTCCAACCCCTTGAAATTTTAGCATTACAGTGCGAACGGGTGAAAACGGGTGGTTTTCGGGCGAACCGGTTCTACTGGTTTTTGATGCAGTCTCAAGAAAGGAAAAAAGAATAAAAAAAGAAAAAGAGTTGGGTATCCGGGCCCTACAGTGGAAGGTCTACCTAGCTTTTGTTTCCCAGAGGTCTGGTCTAGTCTAGTCTAGTCTACAACTATCACAGTCCATGAAATATCTACATTTTCAAATAATAAATTAATTTAAAAAAAAAAACGAATTTTCAACAGAATCCTTGAATTTCTTTAAATAAATAGATTAACTTTTAACCAAATAGTTTTATTTTCTACCAAGAATACGAATATCAATCAAAAAGTTCAATTTGAATCGAGAGATGATCACGTTTGATGAGAAATTCTATTTTTCATTTAGAATTTGCCTCGTTTGGTTCCAAATTGTACTATTTTGTCGAAAATTTAATTATTTTGTTGAAAATTTAATTATTTTGTCGAAAATTTAATTATTTTGTTGAAAATTCAATTATCCCTGGTGAAAATTTTTTTACAAAGAATTACAGAAAACCAAAACTATTTTCACTGGAATCTGAAAATAAATGCAATAAATTACAACCAAAATTACAAGAATGTACAACTTTTTCCGATTATTGAGACGAATTTTGGAATTTTTGTCAAATGTCCACGTTTTGAGACCCCCTGAACCCAAAAGAAAAAGGTTTTTACAAAATGTATGTCTGTTAGTCTGTCTGTCTGTCTGTTAGTCTGTCTGTCTGTTAGTCTCTCTGTCTGTTTGTCTGTCTGTCTGTTAGTCTGTCTGTTTATATGTTTGTCTGTATGTTAGTCTGTCTGTTAGTCTGTATGTCTGTTAGTCTGTCTGTTAGTCTGTCTGCTCTCTGTAGATTTTTAGTTTGTTGGCACGTTAACTTTCGAAAGAATGAACCTATTGTATTTTATTGTAATTTTAATTTTCTACGAGAATCTACGGAAATTTATTGGCTCTTCAACAAAAAAGTTGTAATTTTTCAAACTCTGATGACAGATATTTAGAATATTGCAATGAGATAAAAACAAAACTATTTTCATAGGAATCGGTAAACAAATGCATTAAATGACAACCAAAATTACAAGAAAGTACAAGTTTTTCCTATTATTGAGACGAATTTTGGAATTTTTGTCAAATGTCCACGTTTTGAGACCCCTGAACCCAAAAAAAAGTTTTTTACAAAATGTCTGTCTGTTAGTCTGTCTGTCTGTTAGTCTGTCTGTTAATCTGTATGTTTGACGGTCTGTTTATCTGTCTGTCTGTTTGTTAGTCTGTCTGTTAGTCTGTCTGTCTGTTAGTCTGTCTGTCTGTTAGTCTGTCTATCTGCTAGTCTGTCTGTCTGTTAGTCTGTCTATCTGCTAGTCTGTCTGTCTGTTAGTCTGTCTGTCTGTTAGTCTGTCTGTCTGTTAGTCTGTCTGTCTGTTAGTCTGTCTGTCTGTAGATTTTTAGTTTGTTGGCACGATAACTTTCGAAAGAATGAACCTATTGTATTTTATTGTAATTTTAATTTTCTACGAGAATCTACGGAAATTTATTGGCTCTTCAACAAAAAAGTTGTAATTTTTCAAACTCTGATGACAGATATTTAGAATATTGCAATGAGATAAAACCAAAACTATTTTCATAGGAATCGGTAAATAAATGCATTAAATGACAACCAAAATGTCCAAAATTACAAGAAAGTACAAGTTTTTCCTATTATTGAGACGAATTTTGGAATTTTTGTCAAATGTCCACGTTTTGAGACCCCTGAACCCAAAAAAAAGTTTTTTACAAAATGTCTGTCTGTTAGTCTGTCTGTCTGTTAGTCTGTCTGTTAATCTGTATGTTTGTCTGTCTGTCTGTTTGTCTGTCTGTTTGTCTGTATGTTAGTCTGTCTGTCTGTTAGTCTGTTTGACTGTTAGTCTGTCTGTCTGTTAGTCTGTCTGTCTGTTAGTCTGTCTGTCTGTTAGTCTGTCTGTTAATCTGTATGTTTGTCTGTCTGTTTGTCTGTCTGTTTGTTAGTCTGTCTGTTAGTCTGTCTGTTAGTCTGTTTGTTAGTCTGTCTGTTAGTCTGTCTGTCTGTTAGTCTGTCTGTTAGTCTGTCTGTCTGTAGATTTTTAGTTTGTTGGCACGATAACTTTCGAAAGAATGAACCTATTGTATTTTATTGTAATTTTAATTTTCTACGAGAATCTACGGAAATTTATTGGCTCTTCAACAAAAAAGTTGTACTTTTTCAAACTCTGATAACAGATATTTAGAATATTGCAATGAGATAAAACCAAAATTATTTTCATAGAAATCGGTAAATAAATGCATTAAATGACAACCAAAATTACAAGAAAGTACAAGTTCTTCCTATTATTGAGACGAATTTTGGAATTTTTGAAATTTTTGAAAATTAGTTTTTTCAAATTGAAAATTGAAAAATTTTCATTTTATTCAAAATTCAACTATTCCGTGTGACTTTCATTGTGAAAATATGATTATTCATTTGATTACTTTTTTAATTTTTTTGCTCACTTTTTTTTTACTTTTTAGCCTAAAATTCATATTTTTCGGTTGAAAATTCAGCTGTTTTATAGCAAATTCGTCTTTTTCCTTCATTTGTTGAACATGCAAGTAATTGATTTATTTCTTTTTATTTTATTCTTATTTCTTAAATAATTTTCTTATAAATAAGTAAATAAATAAATTTCTTATTTCTTTATTCTTCTTTCTTTCATTCTTTATTTCTTAATTTAATTCTCAAATTATCAATAATAAATTTATATCGAAATTCTTTTTTTTTTAATCAATTTTTTTTTTGCTGGAACCATCACTATTACAATTTTTGTTAAATATTGATATTTTACATTGAAAATTGATCTATTCTGTTTAAAAATTCATGTATTTTGTTGAAAATTCGTTTTTTTTGTGGAGAAGTAAAAAATTCTTGATTGAAAATAAATCTATTTTGGCAAAAATGTAACTGTTTGGTTGAAAAATAATTTTTCTATCTTAAAATTTAATTATTCAAGTTTTGGTTGACAATTTACCCTTTTTAGAAAAAATTTCTTGTTAAAAATTCTCTTATTTCAGTTGAAGATATTTTCGGTTAGAAATTGATCTATTTCGTTGAAATCCTATTTTTTTGTTAAAAATGAAATTTTTCAACTGAATGTTCAACTATTCCACTTTTTGTTCAAATTTGATATTTCTTACTGAAAAATTTAAGTAAAAATTTAAAAAAAAATCATTTAAAAATTGTCCAGAAATCTAATAATAATTTAGAATCCAAATTTTTTCTAAAATTTTTCCAAAAATGTTGCAGAAGAAAAAAAATTACCTTAAAATCATTCAGATTCTTTTCTGATAATTTTGGAAATCTTATTAAATATTTTTTTAAATTAATTTTTGAACAAAATACTTATTTTCCGTTTTTGCAAGAATTTTGTACATTTGTTTACAAAAAAGTACATTTTTTAACAAAAAATTGCAAATTAAAACTTAAAAAATTAAATTAACTTAAAAATTAAATTAACTAAAATCATATAGTTTTTAGTTGAAAATTCAAATTTTTGTTAGAAATTTAGCTTTTTCGTTGAAAATTAATAGCTTAGTAGCTTAGTCTGTAAGAGCATCAGACCGGCAATCGGAAAGACCTGAGTTCGGATCCCAGCAGAGCTTAAGAAATTTTTTTTCCCAATTTATAAATAAAAATCAGTTTCAAAAAATATCTATTTTATTCCAGTAATTAATTCGGGGATATTGATTTTGGATTGGGTACCTGACAACTTGGATTGAAACTTAAGAATCGAAATTCTAGATTTGAATAATTGAATTTGCAGCACTCCGCGAAAGGAGTCGATTGTGGCTCGAATTGCTTTTCTAGGAGAAACGTAATTCAGAAGCCATAGGCTTTTAGAAGCCTTAGAATATTGTACAAGAGTTGGTGATTAAATTTAGTGCATTAAGTCTAAAAACTAAAGAAAAGTTGAATACCCTTTTTTTTATAAGCGACTTTTTCTGTTATGTACGTATAATTTTGAAAATTTAATTGATATACTCATTTCACAACATCATAACAGCATTTAAATTTCTTATCGTAGTTCAAAATTATCTCTTTGGTTGAAAATTCATGTAATTTTTTTTTAAAATTTTAAATTACTTTTAAAAAATGAAAATATATTAACGTTTTATTTTGAAAATTCAATTGAGATACTCATTTCACAACATCACAACACACTTTAAATTTCTTATTGCAGTTGAAAATGATCTTTTTGGTTAAATATTTAAGTCATTTTTTTTTTAAATTCGTGTTTCCAATTTTACACATTTTAAATTTTAAACTAGTCAATTTTTACTGAGTCAAATAATGTGGATTCGACTGATGAATCAGTCATTTTTATTTATCCATTCTGTAGAATTTTTATCTAAAAAAGTTCAATTTCTTACCAGGAATGGAATAATTAAATTTTTAATAAACAAAATTAAGTTCTAACATTTCAATACAAAATTTGAATTAAAAAACAAATTATACAATACTCATTATATAATACAATACAATACAATAATGATACTCATTTCACAAGATCGTGAAATCATTTGAATTTCTTATCGTAGTTCTTTGGTTGAAAATTCATGTCTTTTTTTTTAATTTCAAAATTTTAAACTACTTTTCAAAAAATTTAAAACACATAAACGTTTTATTTTGAAAATTGAAATGAAATACTCATTTCGCAACATCACAAAAAATTTTTTTACAATTTTTTTAAAAATTAATTGCGCTTTTCCAACCTTAAACTTGAAAGGCTGAGAAGTTGCGGAGATTTTCTAATAACAATAATTATTAATGTAATCAATAAAATTTAAATCCTCACTACAGAGATACCTGAGATGAGAGACCTTGACTTCAATTACAATTTATTCAATATTATGAATTCTTAACAAATCCAGCTTCAATAGTAATAATTTTGCATTAATAATTTGAAACGAGTGGTGTAGGTTATTCGCGTGGTCGGATTACGCGCGACTTTAGAAACCATTTCGTCCTACGTTTCTACAAATGTTGTCTTTTGACCTTTATTTTCGAAATTTGATTTTTTTCTATTCAATTTTTCATTTTCAGAAAACAAAAATAAAACAAAAACAACTCTAATAGCTTAATGGGAAAGCATCGAACCGGCAATCAGAAGTTCTTAGGTTCGATTCCCAGCGGAGCGGAAGGAGAAGATCTTTTTTCAGAAAAAAAATTAATTATTATTCTTTTTAGTAAGTTTTTCTTTTGTAAGGGCAGGTTCGGAGGTGAAAGATCAAGTCCTCGACAGTCAACACTCAAACACTAAAGGAGAACGGTTTAGGGGGTTTATTTGGGTTTTGAAGGGGTTGCAAAATTGACCTGATGTGAAATTCGCGGCAGGGAATATTTTATATTAGACTTAAGAGGGGACATGGGTAATGAAAAAGCCTTTGTACTTTTCAGACGGACAACGGACATTCGACTCTTTCGTCCCTTTAATGGATGTCCTTACCTTACTTTATCCAGACTCTTACTATACCGGTTGCTTCCTTTAAAAGTTTACTTTTATACTACTTTTCGAAAAAAAAAATATGTACGTATAATTTTGAAAATTGAATTGAGATACTCATTTCCCAACATCACAAACTTTAGAAAAAATTGTCATAGATGTATTTTGAACAAAAAATAAAGTTTTATATACAAATAATAGCCAATATTCAATTTTATAATCTTATAGTGAATAATTAATTTATGTTAACTCAATTGACAATAATTAAAATTCAATTTTTATGTAACTTAATATTGTGAAAAAAGTATTCAGGCAAAAATCAATTAATCAGTTCACATTATGAGAAGCCTTAAACAATTATTTTTAATAAAGCATTCAAATAATTTTTACTTTATATTTTTTTGAACTTGAAATTTGATTTCTGAAAATTTGAATTGATTATAAACTCTAATACGACTTTTTGCATAAATTAAAACATGTGTACGTTATAATTTTGAAAATATAATTCATATACTCATTTCACAACATGACAAACTTCAAAAAAGATGTATAATTGTCATAAATGTATTTTAAACAAAAAATAAAGTTTCATTTTACAATTAATATCCAATATTCAATTACATAATCTTAAAGTAAATAATCAATTTATGTTACTTTAATTGACAACAATTGAAATTCAATCTTTATGTGATTTGATATTGTGAAAAAAGTATGCAGTCAATAATCAATAAATCAGTTCACATCATAAGAAGACCTAAACAATTATTTTCAATAAAACATTCAGATAATTTTTATTTTATATTTTTTCTGAACTTGAAATTTCATTTCTGAAATTTTTGAATTGATTATAAACTTTTATACTACTTTTGAAAAAAAAATAAAACATATACGTTTTGTTTTAAAAATTGAAATGATATACTCATTTCATAACATCACAAACTTTAAATAAATTGCAATAGATGTATCTTAAACAAAAAATTAATTTTTGTCATAAAAATAATAGCCAATATTGAACAACTTAATCTTAAAGACAATAATCAATTTATGTTACTTTAATTGGCAACAATTAAAATTCAATCTTTATATAACTTCATATTGTGAAAAAAGTATTCAGTCAATAATCAGTTAATCAGTTCACAACATAAGAAGCCTTAAACAATTATTTTTGATAAACCATTCAAATAATTTCTAATTTATATATTTTTTTGAACTTGAAATTTAATTTCTGAAAGTTTGAATTAATTATAAACTTCAATAATTTAAAAAAAAAATTGAAACATACGTACGTATAATTTTGAAAATTTAATTCAGATACTCATTTCACAACATCACGAACATTAAAAAAAACGTAATTGTAAGAGATGTATTTAATTTGATTTGATATTTATTTGAGATAACCCAACGAAAAAAAAGGTTTTATTATACAAATAATAGCCAATATTCAATTACATAATTTTAAAGTGAATAATCAAGTTATGTTACTTTAATTGACAATAATTTATTTTTTTTTTTTTTAATTTGAAATTTCGTTTCTGGAAATTTGAAATAATTATAACCTTTTATACTAGCTTTCGAAGAAATTAAAACTTATGTACGTATAATTTTGAAAATTTAATTCAGATACTCATTTCACAACATAACAAACATTCAAAAAAATATGTAATTGAGATTCTTTCTAAAAATTTGAATTAATAATAACTTTTGTAACGAATTCCATAGAAAATTAAAATGTATGTTCATATAATTTTGAAAACAGAATGTAGGTACTCATTTCACAACATCGAAATATTTGAAATTTTATATAAATTGGAATATATGTATTTTAAACATGAATAAACTCTTATCATACAAATTATAGCCAATATTCAATTAAATAATCTTGAAATAAATAATCAGTTTATGTAAATAGTTTTAAAAAAATAAATAAATTTCAATCTTTATCACATAGAACTGTAATTTTTCAACTAAAAATTTCAACTAATTAAGATTAATATTTAACCAAAAATGAAACAGTTAAATTTCCAGCTACAAAAAATTCAAAAAGAAAAACAGAAAAGAATTTTAAAAAGCGAATTTTTAACGAAATAATTTATTTTTAAACCGAAGCAATGAATTTTTATTGAAAATGATCGATCTTTAACCGAAAAATTGAAATTTTAACAAAATATTTAAACTTTCATTTTTAGTTGAAAAAAAAAATATTTTTCAACAACAAAAAAAGCAAAAATTTTCAACGAAATAGTTCGATTTTCAAACAAAAAAATAAAGTTTAATTTAAAATTATGATTTTTTATTCAAAATTATGAATTTTAAGTTGAAAAAAATTAATTTTTACCCCAAAAAATTGTAACAATATAGTAAAATTTTCAACCAAAGAAATAAGTTTCCCACAGAGAATATTAATTTTCCATTAGAAAAGATAACTTTTCAAAAAATACATTAATTTTCAACCAAATAATTGAGTTTTCAAATAAAAAAATAAATTTTCAACCAAAGAAATGAATTTTCCCTAAAAATGATGAATCTTAAACCAAAAAATTGAATTTTTAACCATATATTTGAACTTTCAAACGAAAAGATCGATTTTCAACTAAAGAAGATTAATTTTTGACCAAAAATAAAATAGTCACACTTTCAAATGAAAAAATAATTAAAAAAATTATTAACAAATTAAATAAATTTTCGACCAAAGAAATGAATTTTCAATTTAAAAAATGAGTTTTTTGAACGAATAGTTGATTTTTCAATCCAGAGGTAGAATTTCCAACCAAGAAGATGGATTTCTACCAGAAAAAAACGACTTTTTAACACAATACCTTAATTTTCAATTGAAAAGATAAATTTTCAACTAAGAATGAAACATTTAAATTTTCAGTAAAAAAAAATTCATTTCCAACGAAAAAAAAAAAACAAAAAATTTTTGACGAAAAATTTAAATTTTCAATAAGAGAAATTAATTTCCAACCAAATAATCAAATTTTCAACCAAATAATTGGATTTTCAACTGGAAAAATAAATTTTCAAGTAAAAATGGAAAATTTAAATTTTCAGTCATAGAAACGTATTTTCGAAAAAATCTCATTTTTGACAAAATGGCTTTTTTTAAACCAAAGCAATGATTTTAAAATTATGAATCTTTATAAAAAAATTAAACTTCTAGCCAAATAGTTGAATAAAAATTGAATACATTTATTAAACCAAAGAAATGAGTTTACATTAAAAATGTTGAATCTTAAACTAAAAAATTTAATTTTCAAATAATTATTAAAACTTTCATTTTTAGTTAAAAAAATTAATTTTCAACAAAAAAAATGCATTTTCAACAAAATAGTTAAATTTTGTAACAAAAAAAAGAAAATTAGGGTAAAGTGATGAATCTTTATAAAAAAATGAATTATTAACCAAAATATTAGGGCTTTCAACCAAAGAGATGAATTTTCAATTAATGATGATTAATTTTCAACCAAAAATGGAATAGAAAAATTTTCAGTTTAAAAAAATGTATTTGACACCCAACAAAATTTTAACAAAATAGTACAATTTTCAACCAAAGAAGTAAATTGTTATTTAAAATGAGAAATCTAGAACAAGAAATTCAATTTGTAACCAAATAGTTGAAATTTCAACCGGAAAGATTGATTTTTGCCTGATAAAGATTAATTTCCAACTAATGAAGATTAATATTAAAAAAAATAAATAAAATGGTTTCTTTTTCATAAAAAAAAATTAATTTCCAACAAAAACAAATTTTCGGAAATAAAGCGAATAAAAAAATTAATTTTGGAACCAAAGAATTAAATTCTTATTAAAAATGATAAATATCGAACTAACAAATTTAATTTTCAACAAAATAGTTAAATTTACCAAAAAAATGAACTTCAAGTTAAAATGATTAATCTTTATAAAAAATGAATTATTAACAAAAATATTTAAACAAAAATTTAAGTTTTCAACCGGATAGTTGAATTTTCAATTTAAAAAATGAATTTTCAACAAAAAAAATTAATTTTCAACCAGAAATCAAATAAAAAAATATTTATATGTTATAAGGATTCTTTTATTTCCCTAAAAATAAAATAATTTTTACCTTTTCTAATACCCTATTTTTTTCAGGTAAGAAAAAAATAGTAGTCTGATTTCTGAATGCAGCTTATGTGAGTATAAATTAAAAATTCCTGTTTTTGGTTGAAAATTGAACTATTTTGTTAGAAATTAATTTACTTTGTAAGAAATTCAACAATTTTTATTGTAAGTTATTTTTTTATTTATTTTTTTTATTTTTCTGTTCAAATATTTTTTATTTTAGTTTAAAGGTTTGGTTGAAAATTTTACTATTTTCTTGAAAAGTGGTTTCTTTTTTGGTCAAAAATTAATTTTTTTAACTAAAAATGTAACTGTTTCATTTTCGGCGAAAATTGGTCTTCCTTAGTTGAAACTTCATGCATTTTGTTGAAATTCAGTTTTTTTTTGGTAGAAAATTCGTTTTTTTTTATTCGAAAATTTATTTTTTTAACTGACAATTTAAATATTCCATTTTTAATTAAAATTTATCTTTTTCAGTTGAAAATTCAACATTTAACCACAAATTTCTTTTTTATAGTTAAAAATTCATGTACTTAGTTGAAAATTCTTTTTTTTTCAGTAGAAAGTTAATCTTCGCGGTTGAAAATTGATTTTTTAGGTCAAAAATTCAATTATTTAGTTAAAAATTCATTTAATTTGTAGAAAATTCAACAGTTTTGTGGAAAATTCATTTTCTTGTTTAAAAATTCAACTGCTTTGTTGACAATTTGTCTTTTAACTTAAAAATTAATTTAATTGAAACTTCTCTTTTCTGACTAAAAACTTTGGTTTGGTAAAATTTTTTAAAAATTATAAATTTTCTTTCGAAATTAAATTTTTTGTTGTTAAAAATTCTGCGGTTACAAATTAATCTTTCTCGATTTGAAATTAACTTTTTTGTTAAAAGTTCACATTTTTGTGTTGAAAATTCAACTGCTTTGTCGAAAATTCTTATTTTCGACCCGAAAATTTAAAAAAATTGGTAGAAAATTCCACTACTTTGTCGAAAGTTTATTTAAAAATTTTGTAAAAAAAATTGGCTTTATTTTTTGGAAATGCACCTGCTTTGTCGAAAATTTATCTTTTAGCTTGAAAATTTAACAATTCATTGAAATGTTTTCTTTTTTGACTAAAAATTTTTGTTTGGTAAAATTTTTCAGAAATTATAAATTTTGTGTAGAAGTTGAATTTCTGGTTGTTAAAAATTAATATTTTTCAAAAATTCAACAAATTGGTATAAAATTCCACTATTTTGTCGAAGGTTCAATTACTCGGTGGAAAATTCATTCTTATAGTTAAAGATTCCTAACTTTGGTTTAAAATTAATTTCATTGGTTGAAAATTCATGTATTTTCTTAAAATTCGTCTTTTTCGATAGAAAATTAATCTTCTCGTTTGATAATTAATATTTTTCTGTTAAAAATTCAAAAATTTGGTCAAAATTCCATTTCCGAAAAACACCACACGTCATTTGTGGATGACCCCTAAAAATGACCAAAATGGAACCTGCCAGGACAGGTGCAGAGCCAGAGCCAGAGTATAATGATCGCGAGTAGAGTAAGCCTTGGTGATGTAACTTTTGCAATGTTTCCCACTCTTTTTTTCTCCAATCGTGATTGCGCATCGTTCTCCGTCAATCGTTCCTTGATTAGAGCACCTACGCTCCTTTACCTGTGGCTGAACATCAGTTGTTTAATCATTACAGGTAGAGGTACTTCATGGTCAACACAAAGGTGCCGATCCGATGAAGAATTATACCCTCCTTCTTTCCTTTCATCACCATCATCACCATCACACCAATCCCTCTTTGACGAAGAAGGTGTGAATCTCGGAAAAGAGAAGGTACGTGGGTTAGCGTTCGCTGATGATCCAATAAAAAATTAAACCCTCTTGCTTCTATCACCTTCATCACCATCACACCAATCCCCTTTTCCGAAGAACCAAGAAACTCTTCAATCCCGTCACCTTATCTTCTTTTGTTTAGCAATAATAGTTCCTAAGGAATATTATGTTGCTAGTGGTTTGATATTTCAGGCAGGGTACAGACAAGGATGAGTTGAATTGGCTATTCATTATATTCATAGACAAGTGTCTAAGAATGGCCCTCTTCGACGAAGAAGGTGTGGATCTCGGAAAAGTGAGGGTACGTGGGTTAGCGTTCGCTGATGATCCAATGAAAAATTATACCCTCCTTCCTTCTTTCCTTTCATCACCACACCAATCTCCTCTTCCGAAGAACCAAGAAACTCTTCAATCTAGTGACTTCATCTTCTTCTTTTAAACTCTTCTTTTAACCTAATTTTTTTCAGTACTTAAAGACCATTATGTTGCTAGCGGTTTAATATTCCAGGCAGGGTGTTAGACAAGGATGATTTGAATTGGCTATTCATTATATTCATGGACAAGTGTCTTAATAAGACCATCTTCGGCGAATATGTGGATCTCGGGACAGTGAGGGTACGTGGGTTAGCGTTCGCTGATGATTTGATAAAAAATTATACCCTCCTTCCTTCTTTCCTTTCATCACCACACCAATCTCCTCTTCCGAAGAACCAAAAAACTCTTCAATCTAGTTACTTCATCTTCTTCTTTTAAACTCTTCTTTTAACATAATTTTTTTCAGCAATCATAGTACCTAACGACTATTATGTCGCTAGCGATTTGATATTTTAGGCAGGGTGTTAGACAAAGATTAATTTAATTGGCTATTCATTATATTCATGGACAAGTGTCTAAGAATGGCCCTCTTCGACGAAGAAGGTCTGGATCTCGGGACTGTGAGGGTACGTGGGTTAGCATTCGGAGATAATTTAGTCATTTCAGAGTCAATCAAATACTTGCAAAGAATGTTAAGCAAACTGAATACAAGCATGAAGAACGTGGCCTTAAAAATTAACGCTAATAGAACAAAAAGTATGGTGTTTGAAGAAAAGGGTGAGAAAACAATATGGAATCGGCAAAAATGGATCATTTGGATCTGAAGTTAATTATCAGAATAGGAAACTGTGTGATTGATTTTATATTATGCAATGTGTTAGACAAGGATGAGTTACGTCCTCATAACTGTGAGGGTACGTGGGTTAGCATTCGCTGATGATAAAGTTGTTATGGCAAAGTACAATATTACCTCAGATGATGAGAGATGAAATAAGTTTACAACCAAGAAGATTAATTTTCAACCAAATGAGATGAATTTTTAACAATAAAAATAAATAAGTTTATAAACAAAAAATAGTTGAACTTTCAACCAAAAATATGAATTTCCAACTACAAAAGATACATTTTCAATCGAAAAATGGAGTAGTTACATTTTTTAGTTGAGAAAATTAATTTTTGTGCTTAAAACCGAATTTTCAATCAAATAAATGCATTTTTAACAAAAAATGATTTTTTAGCAAAAAAGCGACTTTTCAACTAAATACATAATTTTTAACAAAAGATGATTTTACCACCATTGAGATTAATTTTATAACAGAAAAGCCAAATTTGCAACTAAATATATAATTTTTCAACAAACTTGTTGAATTTTTAAACCAAAAATACGAATTATATACAAAAAAGTTGAGTTTTCAATCCGAAAATATGATTTTGCAACAAAAATTTAAGATCCAACCAAATAGTTGTATTCTTAACTAAAAAAATAAATTTTTAACTAAAAATGGTAAATAGTCCAATTTTCAACCAATCAAATAAAGAATTAATTTTCAACGAAGTTAATTAATTATTAACAAAGAATGAAATAGTGAAATTCTTATTACAAAGAATTAAATTTCAAACAAAGAAGAAAATGAATTTTCAACAAAATAGTTCAATTTTCAACCAAATGAATAAATTTTTAATTAAAATAATGAATCTTGACGAAAAAATTGAATTTTGAAATTAATGTTTGAAACTTTCAAAAAAAGATTAATTTTCAACAAAAAAATTAATTTTGTCATTTCCAGTTCAACAGAAACAATTTATTTTTAACAAACTAGTTAAATTTTCAACCGAAGAAATGAATTTTAAGTAAAAAAGATGAATCTTTAAAAACAAATGATTTTTTAACCAAAAAGATCAATTTTCAACTATAGAAGATTAATTTTTAATTAAGAATAGAATAGTTACATTTTCAGCTTAAAAAGGGCATTTTAAATAGCAAAATACTCATTAGAATAGTTTAATTTTCAACCAAAGAAATTAATTTCCAACAATGAATATTGATTTTCTGTCAAATAGTTGAACTTTCAACCAAAAAGGTGAAGTTTCAACTAAAAAAGATTAATTTTTAACAAAAAATGAAATATTGTCATTTCCAGCTTGAAAGAAAAAATTTATTTTCAACAAAATAGTTACATTTTCAACCAAAAAAAAGAATTTTAAATTAATTAATATAATTGAGTTTCAGATCAAATAAAGTAATTTTTAACAAAATTATTAAATTTTCGAACCAAAAAAAAATCTAATAACATATGTACTTTCAAAATTAGTTAATTTAAACTTGGAGCGTTTAAAAATTAGAGAATTCCAAAGTTTGTTTACAAATTGAATAGAATAGTATAGAATGGAATAGAGTGGAATGGAATAGAATAGAATGGAGTGGAATGGAATAGAATCGAATGGAATAAAATAGATTATAATAGAATAAAATAGAATAGAATAGATCGGAAAAGAAAAAATAGAATGGAATGGAATAGAATGGAATAGAAATATATAGAATAGAATGGAATGGAATAGAATACAATGGGATAGAAAAAGTAGAATAGAATGGAATGGAATAGAATAGAATGGAATGAAATAGAATAGTATAGAATGGAATAGAGTGGAAGGGAATAGAATACAATGAAGTGGAATTAAATAGAATCGAATGGAATAGAATAGATCAATAGATTATAATAGAATAGAATAGAATAGATCGGAAAAGAAAAAATAGAATGGAATGGAATAGAATAGAATAGAAAAAATAGAATAGAATGGAATGGAATAGAATACAATGGGATAGAAAAAGTAGAATAGAATGGAATGGAATAGAATAGAATGGAATGAAATAGAATAGTATAGAATGGAATAGAGTGGAAGGGAATAGAATACAATGAAGTGGAATTAAATAGAATCGAATGGAATAGAATAGATCAATAGATTATAATAGAATAGAATAGAATAGATCGGAAAAGAAAAAATAGAATGGAATGGAATAGAATAGAATAGAAAAAATAGAATAGAATGGAATGGAATAGAATACAATGGGATAGAAAAAGTAGAATAGAATGGAATGGAATAGAATTGATTATAATATAATAAGATATAATAGATCGTATTAGAAAAAAAAATAGATGGGAATGGAACAGAATAGAATATAATCGAAAGAAATATAATAAAATCGAATGGAATGGAATAGAATAGAATCGAAAAAATAGAATAGAATGTATTAGAATAGAATAGAAAAAATATAATTGAATGGGATGGAATAGAATAGATTTCAATAGAATAAAATAGAATAGAAAAGATTGGAAAAGAAAATATAGAATGGAATAGAAAAGAATAGAATAGAATCGAATAGAATGAAATTGAATAGAATAGAAAAATAGAGTATAATGGCATGGAATGGAATAGAATAGAATGGAATGGAACGGAGTAGAATAGAATCGAACGGAATAGAGCAGAATAGAATATAATCGAAAAAATAGAATAGAATGGAACGGATAAGAATAGATTATAATAGAATAGAATAGAAAGAAGTCATTTTTAACAAAATAGTTAAATTTTCGAAAAAAAATTATAATTAGATACTTTCAAAATTATTGAATTCAATCTTGAAGCGTTGAAAGTTAAAGAATTCCAAAGTTCGTTTGAATATTGAATAGGATAGAATACTATAGAGAAAATAGAATAGAATGGAATAAAATAGAATAGAGTAGAAAAAATGGAATAGATTGGAATATAATAGAATAGAAGAAATAGAATAGATTATAATAGAATAAAATAGAATAGAACAGATTTGAAAAGAAAAAATAGAACGGAATAGAATAGAATCGAAAAAATAGAATGGAATAGAATACACTAGAATATAATAGAATGGAATGGATCAGAATAGAGTAGAAAAATAGAATAGAATTGAATGGAATAGAATAGAATAGAATAGAATTGAAAAAATAGAATAGAATTGAATAGAATTGAAAAAATAGAATAGAGTGGAATATAATAGATTATAATAGAATAGAATAGAAAGAAGTCATTTTTAACAAAATGCTTAAATTTTCGAACAAACAATTCTAATTAGATACTTTAAAAATTATTGAATTCGAACTTGGAGCGTTAAAAGTTAAAGAATTCCAAAGTTTGTTTAAAAATTGAATAGAATAGGATAGTATAGAATAGAATGGAATTCACTAGAATAGAGTAGAAAAATAGAATGGAATGAAATAGAATAGAATAGATTAGAAAAGAAAAAATATAATTGAATGGAATCGAATAGAGTAGAATCGAGAAAATAGAATAGAATGGAATGGAATAGAATATAATAGAATCGAAAAAATAGAAAAAATACAGTAGATGGAATGGAATAGAATAGAAAAAATAAAATGGAATATAATAGAATAGAATGTAATAGAATAGTATAGAATAGAGTTGAACGGAATAGAATAGAATGGAGTAGAATAGAATAGGATGGAATGGAATGGATTAGAATAGAAAAATAGAAAAGAATAGAAAAGAAAGGAAAATAAAAAATAAAATGAAATGGAATAGAATTGAATCGAAAAATAGAATAGAATGGAATGGAATAGAATAGATTATAATCGAATAGAATAGAATAGAAAGAAGTCAATTTTAACAGAATGGTTACATTTTCGAACAAAAAATTATAATTAGATACTTTCAAAATTATTGAATTCAAACTTGGAGCGTTAAAAGTTAAAGAATTCCAAAGTTTTGTTTGAAAATTGTATAGAATAGGATAGAATAGAATGGAATGGAATTCACTAGAATGGAGTAGAAAAAATAGAATATAATGGAATGGAATAGAATAGAACAAAAATTAATAGAATGGAATGAAATAGAATAGATTATAATAGAATGAAATATAATAGAATAGATTAGAAAAGAAAAAATAGAATGGAATGGATTAGAATCGAATAGAATAGAATGGATAGGAATAACATGGAATAGAATAGAATAGAAAAATAGAATGGAATGGAATCGAACAGAGTAGAATCAAAAAAATAGAATGAAATAGAATGAAATGGAATGGAATAGACTAGAATGTAAAAGAAATGTAAAAAAAGAATAGAACGGAATGGAATAGAATATACTAGAATGAATAGAATAGAAAAGAAAAAAAAATAGAATGGAATGGAATATAATAGAATAGAAAAAAGTAGAATAGAATGGAACGGAATAGAATAGAAAAAATAGATTAAAATGGAATATAATGGAATGGAATAGAATAGAATGGATTGGACTGGAATAGAATGGAATGGAATAGTATAGAGTAGAGTAGATTTAAACGGAATAGAATAAAAATGGAGTGGAATATAATAGAATGCAATGAAATGGAATAGATTAGAAAAATAGAATAGAAAAGAAAGAAAATGAAACATAAAATAGAATGGAATGGAATAGAATATAATAGAATCGAAAAAAAATATAATGGAATAGAATACAATAGAATAGAATGGAATGGAATCGAATAGATTAGAAAAATAGAATAGAATGAAATGGAATAGAATAGAATCGAAACAATAGAATAGAATAGAATAGAATTGAAAAAATAGAATAGGACGGAATGGAATAGAATAGATTATAATAGAATAGAATATAATAGAAAGAAGTCATTTTTAACAGAATGCTTAAATTTTCGCACAAAAAATTCTAATTAGATACTTTCAAAATTATTGAATTCAAACTTGGAGCGTCAAAAGTTAAAGAATTCCAAAGTTTGGTTGAAAATTGTATAGAATAGGACCGAATAGAATGGAATGGAGTTCACTAGAATAGAGTAGAAAAAATAGAATAGAACGGAATGAAATAGAAGAGAATAGAACAAAAATTAATAGAATCGAATGGAATAGAATAGATTATAATAGAATTAAATATAATAGAATAGATTAGAAAAGAAAAAATAGAATGGAATGGAATAGAATCGAATAGAATAGAATGGATAGGAATGGAATAGAATAGAATAGAAAAATAAAATGGAATCGAATCGAATAGAGTAGAATCGAAAAAATAGAATGGAATAGAGTGGAATGAAATGGAATGGAATGAAATAGAATGGAAAGATTAGAATAGAAAAGAAATGAAATAATATAATAGAACGGAATGGAATAGAATAGACTAGAATGAATAGAATAGAAAAGAAAAGAAAAAAATAGAATGGAATGGAATATAATAGAATAGAAAAAATAGAATGGAACGGAATAGAATAGAATAGAAAAAATAGAATGGAATAGAATAGTATAGAATGGAATAGAATGGAATAGAATTAATTGGACTGGAATAGAATGGAGTGGAATACAATAGATTATAATAGAATAAAATAGAATAGAATAGGTCACAAAATAAAAAATAGAATGGAATGGAATAGAATAGAAAAATAGAATGGAATAG
>CAKNXH010082095.1:1140-11813 GCA_932178445.1 Andricus quercusramuli
ATAATTCAATTTTTCTAATTAAAGATTCATAATTTTAGTTGAAAATTCAACTATTTGGTTGAAAATTGATATATTTTTATGAGCATTCGTCTTTTTGGTAGAAAATAAATCTTCTGCGTTAGAATTTTTTATTTTTTTGCTTGTAGATTCATCATTTTAATTTAAAATTCTTTTCTTTGGTGAAAAATTCAACTATTTCATTGATAATTGATATTTTTTATTGAAAATTCTATTATCTGGTTGAAAATTCGTCTTTTTCGGTAGAAAATGAATCTTCTTGTTTAAAAATTCATCTTTTTGCTTAAAGATACATAATTTTGACTGAAAATTCATCTCTTTGATTAAAAATTTAACTATTTTGTTGAAAATTCGTTTTTGTAGTTGTTAAATATTAATTTCTATTAATTTCAACTATTTGATTGAAAATTCATCATCTTTAGTTCAGAATTCAACTGTTTGGTTGAAAATTGATGTATTTTGATGAATATATGTCGTTTTGGCAGAAAATAAATCTTCATGATTAAAAATTCATTTTTTTTTTGCTTGTAGATTCATCATTTTAATTGAAATTTCATCTCTTTAGTAAAAAATTAAACTATTTGATTGATAATTGATATTTTTTGTTGAAAATTCAATTATCTGCTTGAAAATTCGTCTTTTTTAGTAGAAACTGAATCTTCACGTTTAAAAATTCATTTTTTTGTGCCTAAAGATACATCATTTTAATTGAAAATTCATCTCTTTGGTTAAAAATTTTACTATTTTGTTGATAATTGATATTTTTTGTTGAAAATTCAATTATCTGGCTGAAAATTCGTCTTTTTTAGTAGAAAATGAATCTTCTTGCTTGAAAATTCATTTTTTTTGCCTACAATAATACAGCATTTTAATTGAAAAATCATCTTTTTGTTTAAAAATTTAACTATTTTGTTGAAAATTCGTTTTTGTAGTTGTTAAATATTAATTTCTATTAATTTCAACTATTTGATTAAAAATTGATCATTTTTAGTTCAAAATTCAACTGTTTGATTGAAAATTAATGTATTTTCATGAATATTCGCCTTTTTGGTAGAAAATTAATCTTGGTTAAAAATTCAGTTTTTTTCTTGTAGATTCATAATTTTAATTCAAAATTCATCTCTTTCGTAAAAGATGTAACTACTTTTTTTATTTTCTTTTTTGTTGAAAATTAATTTTTTTAATGAAAATACAACTCTTCTCTTTTTGGTTGAAAATTTATCTTTTTTAGTTGGGAATTCGTTTGTTCTGATAGAAATTAATCTTCTTAGTTGAAAATTCATCTTTTTGGTTTAAAATTCAACTATTCAAGTTAAAAATTAATTAACTGAAAATATAACTATTCAATTTTTGTTCCAAAATTAATTTTTTTGGTTGAAAATTCAATTATTCTAGATAAATATTCATCATTTTACTTGAAAATTTATCTTTCCGGTTTAAAATTCAACTATTTCAGTTGAAGATTGATGATTTTAGTTGGAAACTCAACTATTTGGTTAAAAATTGATCTTTAGTTCAAAATTCAACTATTTGGTTGAAAATTGATATATTTTGATGAATATTCGTCTTTTTGGCAGAAAATGAAACTTCTTGTTTGAAAATTCATCTTTTTTGGTTGAAAATTTATTATTTTTGGTTAAAAATTGAAGTCTTCTGTTAAAAATTCTTTTTTTTTTGTTGAAAATTAATTTTTCATCTTGAAATTTACTATTCAATTTTTTGTTGAAAATTGATCTGTTTTAGTCGATAATTCGTCTGTTCTGATAGAAATTAATCTTCTTGGTCGAATATTCAATTATTTTACTAAAGATTCATAATTTTAGTTGAAAATTTATTTTTCTGCTTTAAAATTCAACTAATCCAGTTTGAGATTAATGATTTTAGTTGAAAATTGAACTTTTTTAGTTTGAAATTCAACTATTTGGTTGAAAATTGATGTATTTTGATGAATATTCGTCTTCTTGTCAGAAAATGGATCTTTTTGGTTAAAAATTCATTTTTTGCTTTTATATTGATAGTTTTAATTAAAAATTCATCTCTTTGGTAAAAAATTGAACTATTTTGTTGAAAAATTTTTGTTTTTAATTTATTGAAGATTAATTTTGCTTCTGAAAATGTAACGATTTGAAACATACAAAATTGTTTAACAAATGTTATGTTTTCTCGGGATTTTTATGTCGCCGTGAATGGATTTTCAACGACCTCTTTTTACAAATTTAAAAAATAGATTCATTAATGGCAGAAATGTTTAAAAAAATCATTTAACACTATTTAAAAACTATACCATTTCTGATCGATTGTGTCTTCTTTTCTAAATGTAAAAATAAATATTTAATCTTTTCCTATTTCCCCCCTTTTTCCTGAAAATTTACCCCATTTTCCTTTTTCAAAATCTTTTTGCGCTGTTATCCCTGAAAATATTTATTTTCACAAATACAGCATTTATTTAACTAGCAATCTATTACCTGAAAGGTACTAATTTAAAAAAAATGAATGACGTGGTACATACGATAGACGTACATTACTTTATAGATCGATAAGAATGTCACTTTACGACTCGATAAGGCTACTTTTAAATTATTAAGAAACCAAACATTTAAAAAATTACTTAAAAATTACCCTAATTTCTTGCAAAATGATCTGTAATTTTTCAGACTGGGGTAAACCGGGGAATTACAGTTAAATTATTTTTTGACCGGGAATTTTACAAGTTTTTGAAGACAAATCCATCTTAAAATTTTTCCATTTCATGTCTTTATTTTTAAGGGTAAATTTTCGATTGAAAGAATTTTAAAATGTTTTGAAGACTTCATCTATTAAAAATTAAAAGCGTTTGAAATATTGAAGTATTTTTATAAAAAAAGTTTAAAATTGAACAGAAGTTTTAAATAGTAAACATTGAACAATAATTGATTTTACAATATGATTCTGAATCTATAAACAATTTACAGATTTTAACGTTAAAAATTAAACTGTTTCAATTCGAAAACCTTAGTAGCTAAAAGGCTCAAAAATTAGTTTTTTGTGTCAATTCTTTAAAAAAACCTTCATGATGTTCCAATCCTTTTTTATTGAGTATACAATTGTTTTAAATGTTTACGACTTTTTATTCTAAACTCAGATTTTTGTTGCAACCAGAGAAAAATGAATACAATTTTCTTGAAATTTTCTAATTAAAACTTCCAAGTTTCAATCAAATAGTTGCATTTTTAACGAAAAAAGATGAATTCTCATTTTTTTTAAATGTGATAGTTGGTATTTCAACCAAGGAAATATTTTCATTTTGAATACAAAAAATATAATTATTTTTTTCGGTTGAAAGTTTAACTATATTGTTGAAAATAATTTTTTTTTTTATCTGGAAATTGAACAATTCCATTTTTAGTTGAAAATTTGTTGTTTTTTTTTCGTTGAAAATTAATTTTTCTAACTGGAAATTTAAATATTTCATTTTTGATTGTAAATTTATTTTTTTTAGTTGAAAATTTAACTATTTCGTAGAAAATTCATGTACTTCGTTAAAAATGTGTTATTTTTGGTAGAAAATTAATCTTCTTAGTTGAAAATTCAGCATTTCATTCAGCATTTTTGTCAAAAATTCATCGTTTTTCATGGAAAGTTCATGTTTTATTGAAAATCAATCATCTTGGTTAAAAACTTCTATTTTTGGCTGAAAGTTCAACTATTTGATTGGAAATTGATCTCATTTTTTAAAATTAAACAGATTTGTTAAAAAAAAGTATCCTTTTTGGTTAAAAAATAAAGTTTTTTGTTGAAAATTCGTCTTTTCAGTTGAGGATTCAAGTAGTTTGTTGAAAATACGTCCTTTTTAGTTGAATTGTTTTTGTTGCAAAATTGAATTTTTTTGTTTGAAATTCAACTATATATTAAATTTTTCGTTGAAAATTCATCTTCGTTGGTTAAAAATTTATTTTCTATTTAGGAAATTAAACAGTTTTGTTAAAAAGTAATTTTTTGGTTCAAGATTAATAATTTTAGTTGAAAATCCATCTCTTTTGTTGAAAATTTAACTATTTTGTTCATAAATCTTTGCTTTTTGTTTAACATTTTTATTTTTAAACTGAAAATTGAACTATTCCAGTTGAACATTCATGATTTTAGTTAAAAATTCATATTTCTTGTTAAAAATGTAATCATTCCATCTAAAGATTTATCATTTTAGTTGAAAATTCATAATTTCGGTTAAAAAATCAACTACTTGTTTAAAAGTTTAACTACTGTGTAAATATTTATTTTTCTGGTTGAAGATTTTCGAGTTTGGTTTAAAAATGAAAAATGTTGTTGTTGAACATTTAACTTTTTTATTGAAAATTCACTTTTTTTGGTTAAAAATTAATTTTTCTTTCTGAAAATTTAACTATTTGATGTCTTTGGTTCAAAATTTAACTATTTATTGTAAACAAACGCAAATACTTTGTTGAAAATTTGTCGTTTTTTTGTTTGTAAAATGCTAATTTTTTAATTGAAAATGTAACGATTTCATTTTTGGTTGAAAAATTTTTTGTCCATTAAAAGTTCATGTATTTTGTTGAAAATTCGTCTTTTTTGGTTGAAAATTAGTTTATTTGTAGGAAATTGAACAATTTAGTTAAAAAGTAATTTTTTTGTTTAAGATTCTCAATTTAATCAAAAATTAATTTCTTTGGTTGAAAATTTAGCTATTTTGTTATTAAACTATTTTGTTTTTAGTTAGAAATTCACCTCATTGGTTTCAAGTTGGAAGTTAAGCAATTTTCTTAAAAATTCATTTTTCTGGTTGAAGATTCCTGATCTTAGTTAAAAAATGAAAATGATTCGGTTGAATATAGCTGGAAAATTGATCTTTTTTAGTTGAAAATTTAACTATTTGGTTAAAAATTCGTGTATTTTGTTAACAATTCGTCTTGTTTAGTAAAATATTAATCTTCTTAGTTGAAAATTTAACTACACAGTTGAACAACTTTGTTAAAAATTCATTATTTGATTGAGTATGTATTTTTGTTGTTGTAAAAAACTAATTTTTTAAATTGAAAATTTTTTTCCGTTGAAAGTTAATGTATTTTGTTGAAAATTCATCTTTTTCGGTAGAAAATGAATATCTTTTTCCTTAAAAATTCGTATTTTTTCTTGATGATTCAATAATTTTGTTGAAAAGACATTTTTTGGTTTGAGATTCATAATTTTAGTTGAAAATTCATCTCTTTGGCTAAAAATTTAACTATATAGTTGAAAATTTGTCCTACTTCGTTGAAAATTCATGTATTTCGATTAAATTTTTCTTTTCTTAGAAAATTAAGATTTTCGCTGGAAAATTGATCTTTTTCAGTTGAAAATTCAACTTTTTTGTTGAAGAATTGTTCTTTTTTGTTTCAAAATTAATTTTTTAACTGAACTATTCAATTTTTGGTGGAATATTTATCTAGTTTAGTTGAATATACATGTATTTTATTGAAAATTCCTTTTTTTTTCGGTAAAAAATAAATCTTTTTGCTTAGAAATTCATATTTTTTGTTGAAAATTCAACTAGTTGATCGGAAATCAATCTAAACTGTTTCAAATTAAACAGTTTCGTTAAAAAGTATCATTTTTGGTTAAAAAAGAAACTGTCTCGTTGAAAATTCGTCTTTTTGGTTGAGGATTCAATAATTTTATTAAAAAGTCATTTTCTGGTTTAAGATTAATAATTTTAGTTGAAAATTCATCTCTTCCGTTGAAAATTTATTTGGAAATTTAACTATTTCAGTTAAAAATTCATCATTTTAGTTGGAAATTCATCTCCTTGGCTGAAAGTTTAACTGTTTTGTTGAAAATTTGTCTTTCTTCGTTGATAATTCATGTATGGCGATGCATTTTTTTTTCTTGTAAAAAATTAAGATTTTCGATGGAAAATTTATTTTTTTTTTTAGTTGAAAATTTTAATAATTTTTAAAATCAATAAAAATTAATTGTTTGATTGGGGATGCATCATTGTAGTTGAAAATTCATCTCTTTGCTTGAAACTTGAACTATTTTGTGTAAAAATCGTTGTTTTTGGTTGACAAATAATTTTTAACTGGAAATTTAACTATTCTAGTTAAAGATTCATCATTTTAGTTGGAAATTCATCTCCTTGACAGAAAATTTAACTATTTTGTTGAAGAATTGTTCTTTTTTTGGTTCAAAATTAATTTTTCAACTGAAACTCAAACTACTTAATTTTTGGTGGAAAATTTATCTTGTGTAGTTGAAAATGCAACTATTTGGATAAAAATTGATCTTTTTTAGTTGAAAATTCATGCATTTTATTGAACATATGTCATTAATAACATTGAACATTGTCTTTTTAGGTAGAAAATTAATCCTCTTGGTTGGTAATTTATTATTTTTTTAAATGAAAATTCAACTATTTTGTTGAAACTCGTCTTTTTTGGTTAAAATTTAGTTTATTTGTAGAAAATTCAACAGTTTTGTTAAAAAGTCCTTTTTTGGTTTGAGATTCAAAATTTTAGTCGAAAATTCATTTTTTTGGTTGAAAATTGATTTGGAAATCTAACTATTCCAGTTGAAGATTCATCATTTTAGTTGGAAATTCATCTTCTTGACAGAAAATTTAACTAATTTGTTGAAAATTTGTCTTTCTTTGTTGAAAATTCATTTATTCAAATGAAATTTGTTTGTTTATAGAAAATTACAATTGTCGCTGGAAAATTGATCTTTTTTAGTTCAAAATTCTACTATTGGGTTGAAAATTCGTGTATTTTTATAAAAAAATCGCCTTGTATGGTAGAAACTTCTTAGCTGAAAATGCTACTATTTGGTTGAAAGTTGAACTACTTTATTATAAATTCATTGTTTGGCTGGGGATGCCTAATTTTAGTTGAAAATTCATCTCTTTGCTTGAAAATTGAACTATTTTTTGTGAAAATCGTTGTTTTTCGTTAAAATATAATTTTTAACTGGAAATTTAACTATTTCAGTTGAAGATTCATCATTTTAGTAGAAAATTCATCTCCTTGGCTGAAAATTGAACTATTTTGTTGAAAATTTATCTTTCTTCGTTGAAAATTCATGTATTTTGCTGAAATTTTTTGTTTCTAGAAAATTAAGATTTTCGCTGGAAAATTGTTCTTTTTTGGTTAAAAATTAATTTTTTAATTGAACTATTCAATTTTTGATGGAATATTTATCTTGTTTAGTTGAAAATTCATGTATTTTATTGAAAATTCGTCTTTTTCGGTAAAAAAATTAATCTTTTTGCTCAAAAATTCATGTTTTTGGTTAAAAATTTGAACTAGTTGATTGGAAATCAATCTATACTATTTAAAATTAAACAGTTTTGTTGAAAACTATCACTTTTGGTTAAAAAAGAAACTATCTTGTTGAAAATTCGTCTTTTCGGTTGAGGATTCAACGATTTTGTTGAAAGTTCGCCTTTTTTGGTTGAAAATTAGTTCATTTGTAGAAAATTCAATAATTTGTTTAAAAAGTCATTTTTTGGTTCAAGATTGATAATTTTAGTCCAAAATTCATCTCAGTGGTTGAGAATTGATTTTTTAACTGTAAATTTAACTATTTCAGTTAAAGATTCATCATTTTTGTTGAAAATTTATCTTCGTGGCTGAAAATTTAATTATTTTGTTGAAAATTTATCTTTCTTCGTTGAAAATTCATGTATTTTGATGAAATTTTTTGTTTGTAGAACATTAAGATAATCGCTGGAAAATTTATATTTTTTAGATGAAAATTCGTCTTTTTCGGTAAAAAATTAATCTTTTTGCTCAAAAATTCATGTTTTTGGTTAAAAATTCAACTAGTTGATTGGAAATCCATGTATACTATTTAAAATTAACCAGTCTTGTTAAAAATTATCACTTTTGATTAAAAAAGAAACTGTATTGTTGAAATTTCGTCTTTTCGGTTGAGGATTCAACGATTTTGTTGAAAGTTCGCCTTTTTTGGTTAAAAATGAGTTTATTTGTAGAAAATTCAATAATTTGGTTAAAAAGTCATTTTTTGGTTTAAGATTCATAATTTTAGTCGAAAATTCATCTCCTTGGCTGAAAATTGAACTATTTTGTTGAAAATTTATCTTTCTTCGTTGAAAATTCATGTATTTTGATGAAATTTTTTGTTTGTAGAATATTAAGATAATCGCTGGAAAATTGATATTTTTTAGTTGAAAATTTAACTATTTGGTTAAAAATTCGTGTATTTTGTTAACAATTTTTCTTGTGTAGTAAAAAATTAATCTTCTTAGTTGAAAATTTAACTACTTAGTTGAACAGCTTTGTTAAAAATTCATTATTTTGTTGAGTATGTAGTTTGAAAATTTTTTTCCGTTGAAAGTTAATGTATTTTGTTGAAAATTCATCTTTTTCGGTAGAAAATTAATATCTTTTTCCTTAAAAATTCGTCTTTTTTCTTGATGATTCAATAATTTTGTTGAAAAGACATTTTTTGGTTTAAGATTCATAATTTTAGTTGAAAATTCATCTCTTCCGTTGAAAATTTATTTGGAAATTTAACAATTTCAGTTAAAGATTCATCTCCTTGTCTGAAAATTTAACTATTTTGTTGAAAATTTGTCTTTCTTCGTTGAAAATTCATGTATTTTGATGAAATTTTTTGTTTGTAGAAAATTAAGATAATCGCTGGAAAATTGATATTTTTTAGTTGAAAATTCAGGTATTTTATTGAAAATTCGTCTTTTTCGGTAAAAAATTAATCTTTTTGGTCAAAAATTCATGTTTTTGGTTAAAAATTTGAAATAGTTGATTGGAAATCAATCTATACTATTTAAAATTAAACAGTTTTGTTGAAAACTATCACTTTTGGTTAAAAAAGAAACTATCTTGTTGAAAATTCGTCTTTTCGGTTGAGGATTCAACGATTTTGTTGAAAGTTCGCCTTTTTCGGTTGAAAATTAGTTTATTTGTAGAAAATTCAATAATTCGGTTGAAAATTTATTTTTTAACTAAATTTAACTATTCCAGTTAAAGATTCATCATTCTAGTTGGAAATTCATCTTCTTGGCTGAAAATTTAACTATTATGTTGAAAATTTGACTTTCTTCGTTGAAATTTCATGTATTTCGTTTAAATTTTTGTTTTCTTATAAAATTAAGATTTTCGCTGGAAAATTAATCTTTTTCAGTTGAAAATTCAACTATTTGGTTGAAAATTCGTGTATTTTTATAAAAATTCGTCTTGTATTGTAGAAACTCTTAGCTGAAAATTCTACTATTTGGTTGAAAGTTGAACTACTTTATTATAAATGCATTGTTTGGCCGGGGATGCATAATTTTAGTTAAAAATTCATCTCTGTGCTTGAAGATTGAACTATTTTGTGTAAAAATCATTGTTTTTGGTTGAAATATAATTTCTAACTGGAAATTTAACTAGTCTAGTTAAAGATTCATAATTTTTGTTGAAAATTGATCTCCTTGACAGAAAATTTAACTATTTTGTTGAAGAATTGTTCTTTTTTGGTTCAAAATTAATTTTTCAACTGAAACTCAAACTATTCAGTTTTTGGTGTAAAATTTATCTCGTTTAGTTGAAAATTCAACTATTTTGTTGAAAACTCGTATTTTTTGGTTGAAAATTAGTTCATTTGTAGAAAATTCAACAGTTTTGTTAAAAAGTCATTCTTTGGTTTGAGATTCAAAATTTTAGTCGAAAATTCATCTCTTCGCTTAAAAATTTATTTCTTAACTGTAAATTTAACTATTCCAGTTTAAAATTCATCATTTTATTTGGAAATTCATCTTCTTGGCTGAAAATTGAACTATTTTGTGGAAAATTGGTCTTTCTTCGTTGAAAATTCATGTATTTCGATTCAATTTTTGTTTTCTTATAAAATTAAGATTTTCGCTGGAAAATTGATCTTTTTCAGTTGAAAATTCAACTATTTGGTTGAAAATTCGTGTATTTTTATAAAAATTCGTCTTGTATGGTAGAAACTTCTTAGCTGAAAATTCTACTATTTGGTTGAAAGTTGAACTACTTTATTATAAATGCATTGTTTGGCTGGGGATGCATAATTTTAGTTGAAAATTCATCTCTTTGCTTGAAGATTGAACGATTTTGTGTAAAAATAGTTGTTTTTGGTTGAAAAATACTTTTTAACTGAAAATTTAACTATTCTAGTTGAAGATTTATCATTTTAGTAGGAAATTCATCTCCTTGGCAGAAAATTTAACTATTTTGTTGAAGAATTGTTCTTTTTTGTTTCAAAATTATTTTTTAACTAAACTATTCAATTTTTGGTGGAATATTTATCTTTTTTAGTTGAAAATTCATGTATTTTATTGAAAATTCCTTTTTTTACGGTAAAAAATTAATCTTTTTGCTTAAAAATTCATGTTTTTGGTTGAAAATTCAACTAATTGATTGGAAATCAATCTCTACTGTTTACAGTTAAACAGTTTCGTTCAAAAGTATAATTTTTGGTTAAAAAAGAAACTGTCTTGTTGAAAATTCGTCTTTCTTCGTTTATAATTCATTTTTTTCAATGCATTTTTTTTCTTGTAAAAAATTAAGATTTTCGATGGAAAATTTTTTTTTTTACTTGAAAATGTTAATAATTTTTAAAATGAATAAAAATTAATTGTTTGGTTGGGGATGCATTTCTTTGCTTGAAACTTGAACTATTTTGTGTAAAAATCGTTGTTTTTG